>SKCR01030217.1:0-166651 GCA_019454045.1 Zanthoxylum bungeanum
CAATAAATACTTATATATTGAAGAAATAAAGAAGGATTACAAAAGTGAACTAGAGGGAAACCCAAAAAACTGTATTTAAATATCCGTATAAAAGTAAGCTATGTGAATTTTCTTTTGCTTCTAGCAGGTCCTGTTATGTTGTAAAACGGTAAGATATATTAAAATGAACAGGAAGCATACATGGCGTTGTAATTGCTGGCTTTTTGTTGTGGGCAGAGGGTGGTTGCGTGTTCTAATTGTCATATTTATATTCCCAGTTGCAAGCCTAAGAATCGCGGCATTCATGACATTGATAAAAATTGGACCAGCATGCTGACAGGTGCTGTTATGTAATACAGTAAACCCCAAACTTCCATCATCATTCTGATCATCCATCACAATCGCACCGTACCTGGAAATGTACATTAAATTGAGACGTAAAACTAAATCAAAAACTTCCACATTCTCATCATGATATATTAGAGGCTTTTGTTAGAAGTCGTTCAAAAGTATAATAACAAGAAAAATCAAGTTGATACATCAGGGGGGAAAAACCCATAAAACTACCTCAAGTGATATTATTTTCTATATATTAGACAGCATAGATATAAATTTTTCTTTGTTAGGTGAAAAAAACCACCTGCAGACTATGGAGATGAACACAGCTAGATTATGAACACGTGAAACAGTAAAGAAATTATTTTTGTCTCTATGCACCAGTCACGTACTACGTACAACTAATAAATATCAATTAAGTTGACGAAATTGCACTTGGAATAAGAGACTGCAGTTAGAAGACAAATCATACCCCATAAAAGATTAACTTAAGGGTAAAGGTCCTTGGATAGCAGTTAAGTTTAACTTAAGGGTAAAGGTCCTTGGATAGCAGTTAAGTTGTAGCTAGCATGACTTAAAATCACCACCCATCTACCCACCTTCACCTTCCATCATCTAGTATACCATATTGTTCCTTTTAAAACTTTTGGGACCAAACTGAACTAGCGAGGACCCAATCGTCCTGAGTAAAGCTTCTGGGCCAAAACTATTTTTTTCTAGAGGAAATGTACATGATTCAGTTTCTTCAAATGATAAAAAGAAGCCCATTAAAATGCTTACTCCAAATGCTATGATAAACAAATGCTAAGACCGAATCCACATGGGGTTGTACGTCCATGAAATATTCTGATCATTTTAGGGAGGAAAAAAATATTGAAAGTTCAGAAGACATGAAGTAATACGGGAATTCAGGCCAACGCACCTTGATTGGTAGGACTCATTAAAGCTTGACATCAAATATTCACTCATGGAAAGTAGAACTGGTCCCAAAGTTGGCCCTGCTGCATCAACTGCATCAGCTAAAGCCTTTTCTGCATTTGGGAATCTATACGAACTCTGTTTAAATCTTTGAATCCACCCCCCTTGGATATACTTTTCGACCTGACCAACAGTTTTGTATAAGAGGTGAAACAAAGCAATTGCATGTCATCATAATGAAGTTTGAGAGCAGAAAAATTCTCAAATTTCAAAAACTATACCATCATACTTCAAATCAAATCAGCAGTCAATAAAAACCCCAAAATAATCTATATGGACTAACAGACCTCCTTCGCAATTGGCCAGGAAAGATCAAAAGGAATGGGACCACCACCGCCGCCACCACTTAACAGAGGATTAAAATTTGAAGTTGTGAAGGTCACAGACTGCTGATCAGGATGTGGCTTAAGCTTCAGAAATAGTAGACCCAAAAGCAAGAAGACAGCGGGAATTAAAAGCTGGAACACTATTGTTTTGCGGTCCCTTCGAGCGGATACTGCCCTCTTTATAAATAATGCTTTACAATGTTGCCAAAACATCGATCTTGGAAAAACACAACAGGTACAGCACTTCATACTTAAGAAGTTTAGGAAACTGAGAACAGTTGCAAAAATCAAAGCACAAGCTCTCTCCACAACAGTAAAAATGATTCCAAGAACCCATTTATAATTTCCAAATAATTTAGAATTGGAAATTCTTTTGGGAGCTTGTTCGTGAGATTCAGAAGAAACGAAGTCAGGCGTGACAAGATTAGTTCGCTGGCTAATACATTCAGATTCATCAAGGTTGCATCCTGCAACTCTTAGGAATACCTCCTCCAGAGTTGTGACAGATATGCCAAAACTTTCAATGCTAAGATAATTTGTATTTTCACTACCACCTGCTTCCACCTTTGAAACTGGTCGTCTTATACAACTTTCTATTTCTCTAAACATACTCTCAAAGGACGATGAGGATGTCAGGGGCAACTTGAAGGTAATCTCAGTTCCAACCTGGAAGGCAGTCAACAAAAATGTCATATGAGTTTTAGCATTGTTCAGATATGTAATAACAGTGTCAGTGTTACCACTTCCATAGCAAACATTCATACAGAATTAATGTACTAAAACCACAATACATTTTTATTCCAAATCAGTTGATTTGACAAACAGAAAAATCATTCTATTTCATCACTTCTGGAACGTTTGTCGTATAATAGGTGATTTGAAGAGTGTAGTATATTGTCAAGTTTTAAGGCAAAAAGAGACTAAAACTAACTGATTGAGTTACCCAGCTCTTCCACTTAATTTCTCACTAAGCAATCACTGTAAGGCTTGAATCAACATACCTCGCAAATTATGTTCTGGGAGCTGAAGCATAGCATGCAGGCATTCCAAAAATAAAATATTCAACAAAGGTAATACATAGAATGCATCAAACTACCCAAAAGTATTCAGATTAAAAAATCCTAAATAAAGATCTTAATTAATAAAATGTCAACCAATTCTAGCAAAGATGCCCATTGGAATTTGGAAATGATGAGTTATACATCAGATGCTGAAATATTGATGAGTGCAGAGAATACTACTGCATTCCTGGGATAATTATGGAAGTAAAACCCCAATATAAGAAGATTTAATACCTCACTCACACATATTGCTGATGGAATATGACGATAAACAATATCAGCAGCTGCAGAAGCGGTAGGCGCAGACTAAAAAGAAAGAATGCAATAAGGCCATGTAATACAAGAAGGTTTGACAAAATATGAGTATATGACCACTCAAGAATATGTACGGATGGATGAAGTCATAGGAGCAAACCTTTACTAAAGTAAGGGTATAACCCACCCCGTACTGATGCTTCAGGAAAAGGGAACTGTTGAAAATGATCACTTCAGATTTTTCAGTTCTTCCAAGGTCAACTTTTCATACAGAGAAATTTAAAAGGAGGGAATCCAATATTAGTTTAAAGAGATTGACCTTCCACAGCATTTCAATGAACCATTAGCCATAATAGCTATCCGATCTCCTAGTTCTTCAGCTTCATCCATAGAGTGTGTAGTTAATAAGATAATCCTTCCTTTTTTAATTTTTTTAATTAACTGCCAGGTCAGTCGCATTGAGTATGGATCCATTCCACTAGTAGGTTCATCGAGAATAACAACCTGCAAAAAATAAAAAAACAATAAATTCAGACAAAACAATTAGGAAAAAAAACATCTTCCTTCAAAACAATGCACCACCTTGCTATCTCCTATCAGTGCAATTCCAAGAGACAATTTCCTCTTCATGCCTCCAGAAAGAGCCCTCACAACAATGTTGACTTTATCAGCCAACCCCACCTGACCATTTTAGGAGAAGCTAGCAGTTAAGAATGAAACCATGCTAACTAACAAAAATAAAATGATTATGCCACGTTAACTGATAGAAAAATCAAACACAGGAGTCGATAGAAAATTTTGAAGACAGATATGGGAAATTAGCAGTAATACAATAAGTTGATATTACATATACAAACTATCTCAAGGAAAAGAAAATTAAGAATTATGATTTCCAAATCAACTCCGTATTTCATTTAATGTTGCTGAGGAAGACAACATAAAGGATTGACTCAAAGCATCAAGATTGTAGGAGTCCTCTACAGAACATAACTCATTCCATGGCACTTGGAATATGAGGAAGACAGCATAAAGGATTGACTCGAAGCCTCAAGATTGTAGGAGTCCTCTACAGAACGTAACTCATTCCATGGCACTTGGAATATGTGAACTCCTTTGGATAAAAACCATAGTCACTGATCTTAGGATCAGGTAGCAAGTACCAATGAGGATTTATCATGATAATATCTAATAAGCCAGCCATCAGCATAGCTCACAATCTAGTTCAACATAAAGGGCATGATTTTTTTCAAGCCTAAAATTTTGTTCAATTCTTTCACCGTAAATAGAGATTTCCAAGGTATATTTGTATGAGATTTTCTAGGCTAGTGTTACTCTTCTTTCCATTTCTTACAGACTATTTGTTCAGTGTAATTTTGTTGAATCAATACAATTAAAAATTCCCTGAAACATAAATCGCTAATAAAAAGTTTTAAATATACTCATTTCGAGGTTATTAATAGGATTTCTCTAAATATTCTAACTAATAATTCAATTCACAAATGGTTCTAAGAAAATCGAAGTTGGAGACGTCTTCTTTAGTGGTAATGCAACCAGTAGAATCACCAATGGTTTTGAAAGTCTAGAAGGGCAAGGTCCCTTCTAGACCTACGCAGCTCCGACGGTGTTCACAATCCAGCATTCAGCATTGAAAATGGCTAACATTGAAAAGGTTTGCGGCCTAAACAACTAATAAACGTGGCAGACTCAATGAAGACATCCATGACAAATGATAGCTGAATGTTTTACGTAAAAGTCTACTGCTACATAAGTAGAAAATTTAGTGAAAATGCATACAGAGGACTTCTATTTCTTGTATGGAAAACTTACTTCATCAACCATATCAGTAACAACATTCTCTAAAAGTTCTTCCTTCACACCCTTCAAAACTGCAAACATCTCCAGATGTTCTCTCACCTGGATAGAGAAACCAAGAAATTTCAATGTACTACTTCAAACCAGCACAATATCAATATTTAACACCAAAAAAATATCAAGATATTAGTAAAGATATTAGTAATAGAACAAATTTATACCTCTCCTGAATACGAAATAAAGAAAAAGGTGTATACTAGGAGATTGAATTTCTGAAGAACTAAGAAAATGAAATTTGGGATCAAGATCAGGGTTCGTTTCAAAGCACAATTTCACTAAGATTTCCATAGAAGAATTAGATATAATAACTTTATGAATAACAATATTGATGAAATATTTAAGGTCAATTGCTAAGAAGGGGGAAATAATTAGATCCAATAAAGAAACCAAGTGGAGCAAATGAATGAATAGTCTGAATTCAAAATTATCATATATACTGATCGCAACCATTATATTACACCATAAAGCAAAAGTAAATACTAGTCCGTCACCATTTAAAATCCTGTATCACGTCTGCTGATGCTCTCTTCTCTGATTCTCAAAATCATTCAGATTGTGATTGTTCTGATTGAGATTTTTCAAGGGGGCTGATTTGTATTTGTAGAGAAGAATACTTCTATATTGCTTGATAAAGAATTTACAAGAAATAGCTTTATATAACTATAAGAATACAACATATTAGGAAATAAAATATCATACATAAATACTAATTATTCTAGTAATCAACCTAATTATTATTTTCCTAATTCCAACAGTATTTAATTCAATAGTCGTAAGTTGTGACATGATGGAACTCAATAAACAAGAACAATATATGGCACTAGCCATGAAGTCTTATCAAAATTAGACCAATAAATTATTAGCTCTGCAATAACAGTACAGTAACAAACGAGGCTGGGTGGTTTCCATAAGCTTAATACTTATGATATGGTGTTAAAAAAACTGATATCCCCACATAGGATGGCATAAGTCGAAGGCTGAAAATGATGATCATTTGTTTCTTCACTGCAATGTGGCATTAAAACCGAGGTATAAGTTTTCAGGTTCAAAAAAATTCCAGAAGATTCCAGAGTTCTTTTATTTGTAGATTGTTTTTGTGCTTTTGGAGAGGTAATAAAGCAATGGTTTTATGGAACAGAAATTTCTAAGGTGATCTGGTTGTAGAGGAATAGAAATATTTTTGAGTGTGCTAAATAAGGAAGTTTGATTTCCTTTGGGACAAAGCATTTTCTTGGATCCCTGTGGGGCTGTTTTCTCTTGGAATTTCGTCAAAATTGGGAAGCTATAGTCTAATGTACATGAGAAAGACAAGCATTAAGCAATATGTAAAGCAAAAACAAGGCACACCCTTCAGAATCAGAATCATAATCTTAGGTTTTAACGAGCTCCATGCAAATGATAAAATCGATACAGTGACTTTTACAATTTATCCTTTTCTTCTTTTTGATAGGAAACAGATAAATTTATAACCAAACCAGACAAAGTATTTCCCACTAGGTGGGTCAGCTGCACAGATCTTTTGATGCTATTGTGCCCAAGCCTGAATCATTGTCTCACTAAGTTCTCTAACAAATAAGTCTCTCTTTATGAGTTCTTTCCATGTCAACTTAGGTCTTCCCCAACCTCGCTTGACTTAGAAGCTGAAATTTCACCTCAACCATTAATAGGTTTAGCCAGGGCATTTATACGACCTAAATAAGCCTCGCTTAATGGTATCTGAGCAATTTTGTCGGTTGCTTTTATGGCAACACTACTTGCTCTCCTTTTCTCACTGAGACACTAAGGGGTCTACGTCGAACATGCCCAAACCACCTTGATCGTGTTTCCCTCATCTTCTCATCAATTGATGTTACACTTACACCAACTTTCTTTCTAATTTCTTCATTTCTATCTCTTTCTCTCCTAGTCCCCCACACATCCATCTAAGCATTCTCATATTAACTACCCTCTTTATGTTGGATACGTTGATTCTTTATCGTCTAGCAATTTGTTCCATAAAGTATTGTAGGTCTCACGACCATCCTATAAAATTTTCCTTCAAGTTTTAAAGGAACATTACGATCGCACAAGACCACAGATGCACATTTTCATTTTCTCCAACTCGATTGAATTCTACGAGTAACAACTCGATCTACTTCTCCATCTTTTAGAAGGATGGACCCTAGGTAATTAAAAGAAAAACATGTAAAAAGAAGTGAAGAAGTCCAAAAAGACAAAACATCTAAAGATCTCTACAATTGAATGCTATTACAATTTATCCAATTACACACAAAGAAGCAGCTTTCAACTTTCAGACACTTTCACCAAGGAATTGCAGAAAGTACAAACATATATAATCAATTAGCAATGCATTTGAAAAATAAAACAGGATTCTTATTTACCGTCAACTCTGGAAAAAGAATATCATGTTGAGGGCACACCCCTAGTCCCTTCCGTATCTCATCCTACAGAACATAACATATAGATCACCCATTAAAATTCCACCCAAAACAAAAAGGAGGGAAACTAATAATTTTTTTTGATAGGAAACATGAACTTTATTAAGAAACAACAGAAACATTACACAAAAGTGATAAGGAATCCACTTTAATAATAAATACATTACACAAAGGAGGGAAATTAGTAATAAATACAAGCAGATTTGCTAATAGCCAAATTGAAAACATGAGCCAAGGAAACAATACCAAATACTTTAATAAGCAGAAGCAGAAAATAAATATTCAACTAAAGCATCTTTGCACGAATATCAGTGTTTTCAATTAGACAGGACCAACTAGTGAGAAAGATAAGTATATCTAATTATTTCAATGGAAGCTAAGCTTTCCATGGGCATGTATTTTCACATTCGTGATACAATTGAAAAACCATTTAAAACATGACAAAAATAAGAAAATAAATAAATAATTAACATATCCACTATGAGTACGATATAATTAAAAAGTGACAATAAATAAATTACCATATCTGTGATGATATTCTTTCCAAAGACCAAAGCATCCCCCGATGTAGGAGGAATAAGGCCAACAAGCATCGATATTGTTGTGCTTTTACCGGCTCCATTGTGTCCTTCAAGATAACCACATAAAATCAATAAAGAATAAATTATCCACCAAAATGCAATATCTTTTTTTTTGCCCTCCGTTGATATTTTAGGGCCAGGGCATGGGGCCACTTATGCACAAATAAAGCACACAAAGAAGAACATTCAAAAATAATTATTTCTATTTTCTTAACAATATTTTCAAACTACTTAATTCATGCACATTAATATTAGATATTTAGCACCGATGAGAAGACTCAATTCAATAATCAGTAAAACTGTAACAGCATGGGGGAAAGCATAAAATGATTCTATGATACATTTAAAAGAAAATATGCAATAAACTATTTAAAGCTTCCTTAACACAATAAAGTGCTGAAGCTTAATTTACAACTACCTTATTCAAGTCTAGAAGCCCCTTGGGTGACAAAAATAATCTAGTCATGAAGACACCTTTTCAAAATCTCCCCAATGCATTTGACGTCTACACTATACTTTGTGATGAAGTCCAAATTTCATGTACTTATTTCGAATCCTTTAAAAAAGTTGAACATATTTCATCACAAAGTATAGTGTAGACGACAAATGCATTGGGTGAGATTTTGAAAAGCTGTCTTCATGACTAGATTCTTTTTAGGGATATGCTAGCTCAAAAACATTAGATACATTTATTCAATCAAAAAATAAAAGTAAAAAAAGAAATTAAGGTTATGTGACTTATGTCAGCTACAATCAAAACATTGTTAACTATTTTAAAAAGAGAAGTGAAGTTTTTAAGCTGGTTGATTTTAGAAATAACTGCTCCTTGTGCGGATCACAAATGTTGAGTGACAAAATTTGCTGCAAGTTACATGGTAAAAGCATCATGTAAGAAGCATTAAAAAAAATAACCCGCTAGGTAACAATGTAATGTCGAGGAAAAACATTTAAAAATCAAAATCCATAGAGAAATACACATTAGCTAAAGTTACAATACTGAAACAAAGGAAGTGATATGCTCAGTGTTCTAAAATGGCGCCGCCTAGGCATTTTCCTGGCCCCAAAATCGTTGGGGCTAGGCATTCACCGAAATGGACGGCTTTTTCTGTCCATTCCGGTAAAATTTCACCAGCCATGGACCGACAGTAAGCGATGGTCAACAGCCATTGACCAACACCGATTTAGAAATTAACAACAAACCGGCGCCGATTTTTGGGTCCTCTTGCCATTTTCATGCTTAATTTCTTCCTAATTACACAAATTTTTTAAAATCCTCAATTTTCCAAAAATCCTAATTTTTTTAATTGTTTTTGTTTTTCATCAAATTGAACTCTAGAAAGCTTACCCATCACTTAAAAATAACATTTTCCTAGGATTAATTTGCTAAATTCCACCAAACTTTAACCCTAATTTCAGAAATTCCCAATTCCCAAGGAATTTGCTAGGCGGCGCCAAGCGGTACCCAACTAGCGCTTTTGAGAACCTTGGATATGCTAGAATAAGGATTAATGAATCAAAATTCAATGACCCCTACGACCAAAATGACTAGCAAACCTACTTCCACAGTGCATGTAATCCTGCTCAAATTGTAACTTGAAAACAAACATTACATTGTTACACTTAAGAAATTGTCGACACTTAACAAACAAGCTATCTGAATCAAATTACACACTATTACAGCATCTGTATCAAGATCCGTATCAGTATTGAATATAATCACATAGACAAAGTAATTAAAAGCAAATCACCCATGGGTATATGTATACAAAGAAATGTGGAGAAAAGAAAGAGAATGCAGGGAAACACTCACCAAGAAGTGCAAGTATCTGATTTTCATACAAGGTTAGCTTTAGAGAGTTAACTGCACAGCAATTCCCCCTTTTAGTGGCATATACCTTCTGCAGGTTCCTAATTTGAATGCATCTGCAAGGAAAATGTAAAATGCGAAAGAATAACCAATATCAACAAATCAGCAATATTGCATCTTGTTAAATAGCATACCTGCCATCAAGCTCTTGTTGCTTCATGTCCAAACTTATTGTTTCTGCAACAGGTTCACAACCATCTAATGTAAAAGTACACTCCTTTTCTTTGAAAAGCTTCTTATTAATTTTAACTTCTACACTGGATACATGATGTTTAATAACACGTTTCTTTCTCCAGAAACAATTTTGGAATATGAAATTCCATCGGTAACGGACTCCATTTTCTCTAGGAAGAACCTAAATGGATAAACATATGAGGACAAGTTTCATAAGATACTGTATAAAGACAGTCAAAATATATGCATTTACAAAATCTAGGAAGGTTGTCAAAGGTAAACTACAATGATGTAATGAAACATGACAACAACCTAGCAAAACTTGATTTTTTCGCCTAATGAAATTCAAAGATCATCTGGAAAGGAATTATGACTGAAATATTTATAGAAATATATGCCGTATACATATATAGGGTTGAAAAGGATGCGAAACACCATTATTCTTTACCTTTTCTAGAATTTGTAGGCCTTCAAAATATTTAAGGGTGAAATTTTTTGTTATATCGTACTCCTAGTTTTTTCTGTTCTATCAAGGTGCTTCTCTATAAATTCTATACAAGGATGTTTTGACTGAAATAACTAACATGATAAAGCAAGGTTTTATCCTGAAAATCATAAAGCAACATAATCAATCCATTTAAACTGTGAATTATGGAGACCACACGGACAAAAGTTTTAACTCTTATGAATTATCAAATAGAAATCTTTAAAATTTCTTAGTAAAAATTGAGCAGTTTTCTCTGCGATGAGGTCAACATATGGTGTAAAGGACATTATACCACCATGTAATTTTACCAAAAATAGCATAGATACAACAAAAATTTTCACCAAATTTAAAAAGAAAAGACTTAGGGCTTTAAAATTATACCTTATCCAGGTAAAGACCAATCACACCATATAGCAGAGTGTCAAGCAACATCATTAGAAGGCAGACCAAAAAATTCACTCCAGATGATGCCTACACCAATCACCAATCGTAGTCTACAAATTAAGGAACAAGAAGACGGAAAAAGAAAGAGGGGGGAAGGGGGGTTTAAGATAATTAAACGCATTGTCAATCTCCAAAAATAGCATATACCCGCCACATGTTGCTCCAACGAAGTCCAACATGAGCACGCTCATAATCCGCGAAGTTTACTGATCCTAGAGCAAAAGCCGTAGGAGAAAGAAAAGAAGCAATAACCTTCCATATCCTATAAGTAGAAAATGTGAATGGAATAGAACATGAGTTTTTGCAACAAAGACCCAGCATAAAACTTTCTTCAGCTAAGACAATCCAATAAAATTGTTCTTGGCATGAGTACTCACATAGGTACAGCCTCATCATTCACGGTATAATATGGAAAGAATGCCCCAAGAAAAGAGAGGGTTCCAACTGCCACAGCTGTTTTTGCTCGCGAAAAGAATGTAGAGATCAGAAAAGATAGTGTTATTGCACTGAGTCCAAAAGCAAAGAAATACGCGAACACCACTGTCTTATCGCTATACTTGAAAAGGCTGTCCATAGTACCAGCAGTAATGATCCCAGATGAAACTGCAAACTGCAAAAGAAATTAATTAGGAGAAAATTAGAACCCAATGAGACAAAAATATTTCACACGTGAATATTTTCTAACTTCTTATAGTACCTTTTTTAATAGGAAACAAAGCTTTCATCTTATAGTACTCAAAATTGAAAATCACATATCAAATAAATTGTCAATGGACCACTCTATATGTGCAGTTTTGCACAACAGCATGTGATTTAAATAGCCAATTGATTTGATCCGAAAAAACAACCCAAAGACACTAATCACCAAAGTCGAAATAATAATGAGTTCTCTTCAACTTAAAAAACTAAGCATAGAAACAAACAAATAAAAAAATAGGCATATTGATGTGGGTTGCTATGCACAAAAAAAGAGGGAGGTCAGAAAAGAGAGATATATGAAGAAGAGAACAGATATTAGAGAAACAGAATAGAAGAGACAGATATCAGCATGTAACAAGATAGAAAGAACGCAGGTGATAAATCTGTGATTTAATAATTAATTATTTAGATGCTTTCTATGACTTGAAGTTAATCATCTCAAACTATGTGAGCAGTAATGAAGAGAAAATAATCACAGATTTTATCTAAAGATTGAATTGTTAGAAAGTTTCAAAAAGAAGTAAAGCATTCATTGTCAGAAGATCTTCAACAAATGCAAAGAAGGGCATGCAATAATGACAAAACTTGCCTGCACAGCATATGCAATAAACCAAGAGAGATGAAATATTCCATCTTTCAAACCCATCATATACAGACCTTCTCTTATCTTCTGCTCCTGAGATATAGGAAAACAACAAATCAGTTTGAAGTCAGGAACTTATTCTCTCAATCAAGAAACAGTCAGAACAAAAGATAAGTAATAGCAGAAACAACATAACACCTAGATTCATCAAAATATTATGTCAATATGTCACCATACCTTCTCAGACACAGAATAGCTTATCAGGCGAGAAATTGGATAGAGAAAGCCTAGCAAATACCTGCTCATCCCAGATGATGATATTAATGACAGAATATAAATACATAACTAGCTTTATCCAAATCAACTTGACAACTGCAACATATAGAATAAGAGAGTATGGCAGAATGCCATATAGTTTGAGCAATACATACAATACTCCCATGACTCTCTTGATAATAGACTGGAACTCATCATCAGTGTATTCACGAGTTGGAAAGGGAACTATTCGTATATTTGAAGGGCTAAATAGGGTCCACGGCTGCTTGAGGGAAAAAGTTGTGCCAGACAAGTTTGATGATGGAGTTTCTATGTTTTCAGTTCCGATGTTAGTTCCAGTATTCTGAGCAGCAAAAATAATGAATGAATCTAACACCTGTTGAAGCTGCAAAACAGTAATAGCATCAGTAACGACAATAACACCATTTTCATAAATTTCAATGACAGTGGCTATGATTTCAGATTTTTTGGAAGATGAGAAGCATAAAATCAGAATATGAAGCAAACTAGGGAATCTCCAAAAGTCAGATAAAAAGATTTTGTATTACCCACCAGGGAACGAAGATGAGAAAGAAAATATACAAAACATGGACTCAGAAAAAGAGGAAGAGAAAGATAATATATCATTAACACAAACATATGACCAAGCCTGTCATGTTTGTAAGGATGACCTGAGGAAAAAACATTTGCTCTCTTTATCCCACAATGTTACACTAACACAAAGACAACTTCAAATGATGTTAGGAGATTCAACAGTATTCAATTACAACTTACAGGTCTTTAAACTCAGCTACAATCATGAGATCCAAGTGATGAAGATTGCCAACAACCATTACCTACTCCCTAATTACAAATTCAAAGACAAGTAATTTATTTATGTATATATATTTTGCCTGTTATATCTTGTTCATTTAGAATTGGTCATTATTGCCTCAATGGTCAATGCTAATAAGTTGTACAGAAAACCTCTGTGGATAATGCTCTTTCTCCTATAGCTTCAACAAGAAAGAATTGATCAAGCAAACAGTAGCTATAAGTGATAATTTAAATTTCAGTCCAAATACTTTATGGGACAACCATTAATAACTGCTTTCTAAGATATAAAACCTTGAATGTGTATAATCACACTTTTTTTATAGGAAACAGAACTAATTTATTACACATCAAAAAGGAGCTGGTCAACGTGTCCACTCAATAATTTAAAAAAAAAAAAAGGTAGCCTGATATACGTTATACAAACACACTTAAGTTTTCTATCTATTTGTGCAGTCAGCAGTGTGTAAAAAGAACCCCAGACCAGCACTTCAAAAACTCTCAAGTAAATAATCAAACTCTTACGACCTGAATGATTCTGTTTCTTAAACATTAAAAAACACTAACTGGGCAAAAATCACATTATTTGTCTTAAAACCACTTAAATACTGCAAAAGTCATAATATATCATTAACAGAACAAATACTTCTAACAATACGATCTAAAAGACTAGAAAAGGGGAAAAACTAAAACGAAAAATGTAGTAGAGAGAGGAACAAGTTGTCGTACAGTCAAAAATCCACTGAAGCTGTATTGCATTGTCGGTATGATATTAACACCCAATTCTAAGTCATTGAGATAAGGGCCATTTGTATCCATGATGGTTTTAACATCAGGAAATCCAGAGAAAGCCCACGTGTGGTTGAGGCGTATACTATAATCAAATAGCTGAGGACCTTGATCATGAAATACCACTGCTCCTTTTATTTTTGGATTCAAACAATCCCTAAACAAAGACGAAAAACAAGTCCAATGAGTTCACCAGTGCCATGACATCTAAAAGATGACTTGTGGTAAACATGATGAGGTTCATGTAATTAGGGATATTAAATGATCATATAAAAGCCATGAAAATAATTAAGGAATTAACATCATAAGGTTGCTTCATTTACAGCACATTCCCTGCATAGTACCTTAATAAACAGGCATAACTTACTTGACTTGACTGCAAGTACCATAGAGGTCTGAGCTTATGTACGTTTCCAACTCAAGTTCATCTTTGTAAATTCTGCTGACTAGCTGTAAATATGATATCAAAATTCATTTAGCAGGAATAAAGGGATTCCATGTGAAACGGTAAAAGTTCAACATAATGGCTCATTGTTTGTATATGAAAGTTAAACTCTGATAATTTAAAAATATCTATATATACCTAAAAAATGAATCCATCAGTAGTAAACAGCTTGCAATAGAAAAGGCAGATATTCAAAAGCTTGGTGGCCATTCTCTTGTTTTATTACCCCCACATTTCTAGTTGGTAACATTCAAAGTCAAGATCCATCCTAACCCACCCAACCATTAACAACCTGAGCAGAGTCCAATGCTGGTTATTCCGTTACCAATACAGATATGTGATACCTCTTTGGCAGATAACCCAAATTTAAGATTATTGATCTATGGCTCGCAAAATTCCAAAAGTAAATGAAAACAAATTCATTCTACTCCTAGGATTTGATTATTAGATCCACCAAGGTGGATGAAAGAACTTCTAGCTCTCTCAATAAGTGTTCCAATTAGGAAAGAGAAAAAAGGGAAAAGAAGAGCAAAAAGCTTATGCACAACCTAACTAATAACATTGGCACAGTCCTCTTTCACCACAACCACGTCGAAATATTTAAATTTGCAATCTTGAATTTCCTAACAGGAGCTTGACTATCTATCTAAGTGGTTTCAGGAAATGAATAAGCATGACAATGAAAGAGCCAAAATCAAAAGCAAGAAGAAGTAGAAGGAACAAGTTAGAAGAACAAGAGAACAACATATATAACAATAATGCATGTCAAATTTGTGCCTACTTTGTGTCTAAATCTCCAACAAATGAGAAATTAATTTGGGAAGTGATATACAATGATGAGATGGACAGCAAAATAAGTAGCCCAAACATAGTAATTAGGTTGCAACAAAAGCAACTTCCAACATCAATATTTTAATATTATTCCCCTTCTAACATCAATATTTTAATATTATTCCCTCAAACAACTTTAATCATCGATTAGCATGACTTAGTGGCTTTGCTTCATCCAAATTTAAGTCCAAGAAACTGCTGGATTTGACAAGTACTGGAAAAATCAATCCCTTTAAATTACACTCAGCATTAGATAAAAAATTAAAAATAAATCAGAAGCAGAGTGATAAATGAAAAACACACACATGCACAAGCATACATAAAATAGGTACCTTCAATTTGGGAAACTTTATCGACATTAAGTTGATCATAGTTCTTGTTTCTTCTGTATCTGGTGCAAAAGCCAAATACTCTCCCTTTGCCAACAATACTTCCAAAACTCGTTGAAAATTGGGGGATATGCCTTTGCCTATTTCGACAAACATGTCCTTCCGTATGTACCTAGATGAGTTCAACAAAACCATAACGCCATCATTTCTCCCTAACCATGAAAGCTAGATGCCTATCAGTTGGGTAATGACAGTGTGTCAGGTAGCATGGTATTCGTGTTTTCCAACGAGAATTGAATAACCAAATCAAACCAAACAAAGCCTTTTCCCACTAGGTGGGGTCGGCTACGAGAATTGAATAGAATAGAAATAGCATCTCCAATTTTTTAAAGAAGACAACCTCCAATTGTTCAACTAATTCAAAATATATTTCCCTGCCACAAGTAACCTGAGAAAATTGTTGGGACCAAGGATCGGAGTATCCAACCGAAAGGCTACCCTATTGAGTTGAAAAACCCAAAATATTTGTTAACCCATGGATCACCCCTTTACTAGCCAATGTGGAAAAACTCAACAATCTCTCCCCCCACACAAAACCTCTGCCGGTGGGCGGTAAATAAAGACCATTCTGTCCATTGAGACTCAGTCCTTCACTCCAGCCCTTTTCCTGAACACCAAGTCCACCACATTCTGCCTACTAGAGCTGGTTCTGATAGCAGTTGTTGGGATCTAGTATGTGGTTATCCAACCAAAAAAGTATTCTATTGGGTGGAGTGACCAATCCTATTTCAACACATGGTCTAATAATTTACCAAATCTGGACAATGCAGTGTTAGAAAAATCTCCATTAGAGGCATTTCCCTAATATTTTATGTATTACACAAAGAACTTGTATCCGGACTGCAAACTAAAAGAGGTGCCTCATTCCAGTTTTCACAGCAATACAGACTGAAAGCAAAACAAAAGCCTACAATAAAAATATAGCTGAGGTTGCTGAAGACTTACGGTTGAGCAGGGTGAATCTGCGTATCAACTTGAGTCCTTACTGCTATTAAAGACAACATGACAATCGTAGGAAGCAAAATCTGCCAAAATAACAGAATATTATTTTCAACATTTAATTCATTTCAGCATTTATCTCTTTTGATCGGTCAAAAGTTTGTAAAACATAGTAAAAAAAATCTAAAATTAGAACCAATAACAAACACAAAACCACAAATTTAACTAAACTCAACACAACAAGCAAAATATAACAGTTCTTTAATAGTCAACGATCAAAATCAAAATTAAAACTACGATCAAAGTCAAAAATTAAAACTGTGGCAAAAACAGGCAAATATCAATTTTAAATAAAAATCTAGAACATAGAGCGAGACCTCAGCGGCAGTAACAAAAGGATGACGAATTTTGAGAAGCCAATTCTTTCGAAGCATAGCCTTCAGCTGTCTCTTTGCAGTTGCCATACTCAAAATTTTCACTTATTGTCTCTGTTTTCTTACTGCCTCAGCTTCTCACTCCAGAAACCCTAGCTTTAGAGAGAGAAATAAAGATGTATTTAGTCTTGATCGTTGCGGAGAGAGAGAATGAGATGAAGAAGAAGAAGAATAAAGGATGGCGAAGGTGGCGAAAGCAAAACGACGAAGCTTCGGCTCAGACCCGACACTTTGAAAATATAACCGCAAGTTAATCGGACAAAATGTTTTTTTTTTTTTTTTGTTAATTAAAAAGAAAAATATAAAGTATTAGAAAATTCAGAAAGTAAAATATCTGCTTCGCTTTTAGTTTTTCAGTGGGGCCGTGAAGTCTTAATCAGTTTCATCGTCAAAGGAGTCCGCCGACGTGGCGGCTGGAGCTACTAATCGCGAGAAAGTTCACGATATTTTGAAATATTGGGTACGAAATGACGTGAAATTAATGATATATATATATATATTAGCTAAAAATACTTTCTCATTTCAAACAATCTATGTCAATCGCATTTATAATGGAAGATATCCATTTAAGCATTTGAACATTTTAGCATTTATTAATTATCATTCATTAGTTATTAATTTTGAATTTTGGATGTGTAATTTGAATGATTTAATTATTGATAAAGATACATAGATAAAAGTTAAATTATTTATATATTTTTATTATCTAATGATAATTAATCATGATATTATATTTGGGTATTTACCAACACACTAATTTAAATAATCACATCAATCAAGAATTCCAAAAGCACTCCATAATAACTTATTAATTTTCAAAAAATTATTATATATGGAAATGGGGAAATTTTAATTGTTGATGATTAAGTAAATGATATATTATTAATGATCAATTTTTCATATTTTTTTAATGGTTATTAATAGAAGTTTAAGAATTAGAAGTTATATTAAGTAAACTATTAAAGTGTTTCTAATATAGTTAAATACATGTTTACATTAAGATTTTGTTATATATCAATAAAAAAATTTATAAAATGGAATATACTAAAATACATATTTATTAATTTTAGAAAACTATACATTAAGATTTTGTTACATATTGAAAGTTTGAAAAAAATAATAATAATTTGATAACAAAGTCTCTCACGTGCCTTTGAAGCTCAATACTACTCTCATTTTGATCAACATGACATGGCTTTTAGATTTGATAAAATGCACATTTCCACCCGCATGTTTCCAAATTTAACGTTTGTTATGGATAGGGATGTTCACGGGTCGGATCGGGTCGACTTTTTCATAATTTTTTATGACCTGATCGGGTCGAGTTATTCGGGTCTTCATACCCGAAACCCGAAATTTGAGAAGGTGACCCGCGCGGGTCGGGTCACAACGGGTCGGGTTGACATAATATTCCGTGAATATAATATATATATATATAAAAAAGTTTGACAGAATAAGTATGTAGCTGAAATGGTTAAATCTTGGATTAATTTGGAAGTGATCATGAGTTCGAATCTCAGCTGGGATTCGAACCCATGACCAGGAACGAACTAAATAAATACTTTGTTGCTCCAGCTACACGTTTTTCTTGTCAAAATTGTATCAATAAAACTATATGTATAATTTATATCGGGTCGGGTCAGACCCGATTTTCCTGGCCCAAACCCGTGACCCGATCCGAAATTTCGAGTCGGGTTCAAATTGACCCGAAATTAATTTTAAAAATTTCTAAACCCGACTGATGCGGGTCGGGTTGGGTCGCGAGTCGACCCGACCCTACGAACACCCCTAGTTAATGGTTTGTCATGATTTCAAATAGTATAGTAGAGTTCAAATCATTGTTTGTTTTGACATACATGTTCATAGTATGATTTCTCAATATAATCTTATAGTTTGAAAACCATGAGATTTTAAAGAGTTTTTTAAATGAGAAATTTGGTGGTTTGCTATGGTTGTATAATTTTTTATTCCTAAAATATCCTTAACAAAATTTTAAAATGACAATTTACCCTATTAAATGTATTCTATTAATAAACAAAAATAATTAAAAGGTTTTCCCAAACATGTTTGAGGGTATAACAAACACAATTTCCATAAAACACAAGAAATGTTTGAGAGCATTTTAGTCATTTTATTATTTAATCATACCATACTATATCATCTTCCCAAATATAATAACGTTAATTACTATATAATACAATATCATATCACATCATACCATATACTTGGACTATTTAAATATTGCCAATCCAATCAAAATATAAGCTCCAGATACATAATTTTTATATGATGTTATTGTTGGGATTTTTAACGGTATAATCGGGTAATGCAGCGAAATGCGAAAAATCAAATTTTTTCGATTTCATATATTTTTCTTGGAAGGAATTTATATTAAAGAAGTTGTTTATTTTATTCATAATAAAATATTTATAAAAATATTTACATGGAAATACAAAAGAAATTGGCATTCCGAGCACCAATCCTAACAAATTCTCCCACTTGCTCTAGTGCCAATATCGATTGTATCTCATACCTATAGACTCCACATGTTTATCAAATAACTTGGGAGGTTGGCATTGGTAAGCGGGTTTGCTACGTTATCTTCACTTGGGATCTTGCACACGACAATGTCCTCTTGCGACACAATCTCTCGAATGGTGTGATACTTCTGTTCCACATGCTTCGATTTCGGATGCGCCATCGGTTCCTTTGCTTGCGCAATGGCTCCATTATTATCATAGTATAACGGAATCGGATTTCAGATATTTGGGACAACTGCCATCTATGTGATAAAATTCTTAACACAAACAGCTTCTTTTGCAGTTTCAGAAACTGCAATATATTCTACATCCGTGGTGGAATCAGCTTCAGACATGAGGCTGGTATCCGATATAACACTGATAAAAATTGAGTTGAGGGGTTTTTAATTTTTTATGATATAAATAGATTAAATAAAGATTCAATCCATTTATAAATTAATTATGCGAAATATGTGATGATATTTTTATCCAATCAATCTATTTATGTCATGTTAACATAGTAACTCAATTTGTTTGTGTGTGTATATATTTTATAGATGTATCATTAATGATTAAACTTGTTTATAGCCGACTTTATATAATATAGTCAACTTGATTGATAGTGGATCAGTAGCAATTGCTCTGCAAGTTAAAAAAAAAAAATGCTTTTTGTATATTATAATATAATATATTGAGATAAGATTGAATTAATTCAAAGGTTAATACTTTATGGGTAGGTAATTACATTAAGTGACAAAAATCGTTGATTTAGTACACAGTGTTCAATTTCATTAAGACTTGGGCCTCATTTCTAAGTGTGGGAAATTTTTTTTATCGTTTGGTGAACTTATAAGTTAATTTATACTCTCAATATAATATTTATAAATTAATTTATACTCTCAATTAATACTTTTTACCAAACGGTGTCTATATAAGTTGGTGACGGGTGATTTTCGTCCCAGAGGTAGTTTCGAGATAACCCTCCCGAGACAATCCTCCTTCAACCTTGAATTTGTTTGGTTATGGGGAGACCAAAGGCAAATCTGGCGAAAAACAAGACAAACACAAGAAATCGAACAGAGGGTGTTTAACGCGGTTCGGCAGAGCTAATCCTGCCTACATCCACGGGCACAAAGTGGGGTGGGGGTTTGTTTTTATTACCAAACCGAGCTCGGCCGACCTGTTTTAGTGAAGGTCTAAAGAAACCGAGCAGTTGGTTCTCTTTCAATACTTCTTACAAGTGATTCTCAAATGGAAAATTTTGTAACCCTTACAAATGTGATCAACATTCTCTTATATACTAATGGATATTCAACACTGTTTTCATATCTTTGTACGCCAGCCCTGCAGGTCTACAGATTTTCGTCGATCTGACAGGTTCTCTTCCTCAATCTGACATCACCAAAAGCAAAGTCTATCCTCTGATTTCCCGTCACATCATGCCGTAAAAGTACACTGTCAAACATTTTCATTAATGATGACAGCCTGTCGAATTTCGAATGTGAGAGTTGATTTTGGAGGGAAAAATCCAACTACTCTGATACGTCGGTCTTCAAGAGGTCGGCCAAGTGACCTGCCGGGCTTCCCAGACTACCTCCGTCCTGACCCGAAATATCCGAACTCATCAACTTGTTCTAGGAGGCAGGACATAACCAAGTCGAGCTTCCGATCTAATGTGGTCGGCCTCGGTTCTGATGTTGTCGGTCTCTAAAGTTGGTACCATGTTGCATCTTCTGGTCGGTCGTACCCAAAAAACCTTTACCCGAGCTCCAAGCCGGGTTGGAGAACAACATATACCCTTCTGACCCCCTGGTCCTTTCGGATGAGGAGAATTTCCTCTTTTGCCCTTACCGAACTGTTCAGAAACCTTAGCCGCAGAAATCTCCATCAACATCAGTCCCCTAGTTCTCGGTTCCAACGAGCGTGTGAGTTGGTGCCGGGATCTACAAAAATCAGAAGTGTGTTGATCGACCGTCAGGTGGCTGACCCTTGGAATTTGTGCAGAAAACTGCCCTGGTGCCAACTCGGGTCATCCTCAATATTTTCATACGGTTCGTCCTCAAGCCGAAATCAGGCACTCGGTGGGACGTAACCCGACCCCGAGGTTGGAGAGATCAGTAGCCTCGGCGGAACGAGTCCAGCCCCGAGTTGGTAGAACAATACAGACTCGGCGGAACGAATCCAGCCCCGAGCTGGTGGAACAATACAGACTCAGCGGAACAAATCCAGCCCCGAGCTGGTGGAACAATACAGACTCGGCGGAACGAATCCAGCCCCGAGCTGGTGGAACGACACAGACTCGGCAAAACGAATCTAGCCCCGAGCTGGTGGAACGATACAGACTCGGCGGAACGAATCTACCCCCGAGCTGGAGGAGCATTACAGACTTACACAAGGGAAGATTTTCAACCTCTGAGGCTCTGCGGATCATGGCGCGGGCGTCCCCTTGCCAGACATCAGTGAAATACAAAAATCGGAACAAAGTAAAGTTAACAAAATGGAGGTGACTTAGCACATACTCCACACAAATTCAAGAAGTAAAAAAAACAACTCGGATGCTCCAAGGCAGCGTCCTGCCCGGTGCCTCCCAAAACACAATTCTGAACCTTACAATTCAGTGTCCCGGCTAACTAGGCTACGATACGAATCCGGGGCGGTCAGCAAATCCCCACGGGGGAGGAAGACACCCAGTGTGTGCCCTCCTTGGGTGGTTCTCAATGGGACTCACCAGCCGACTCGCAGGGGAAGAAACATCTATGGGTCCGGTTTACCCGAGACTTCTGTAATCAAGGGGGCCATTCGGACATATCCAAGCCAGGTGGTCTGATAGTTCTCAACGGGACTCACCAGCCGACTCACAGGGGAAGAAACCTCCATGGGTCCGGTTTACTCGGGAGCATGATGGTCATGGAGGCTATTCAGTCGTCCCTCATGCCATATTTTCCGATAGTCTTCAACGGGATTCACCAGCCGACCTGCAGGGGAAAAATGTCCATGGGTCCGGTTTACCCGAGCCATTCCTTAACGATATGAGTCATGGGGTAGTAATGCTCCGGCCTCGGGGATTTGATAACAGGATTGGTGTGCCACGAGGGGTTCGTGCTTTTCCCACATGTATTTCATCCATTGATGCGTTCTGGATCCTCAAAAGTGAAAGGAACCAGGTCGGAGCACTTTCACCCGGGGGTTTGATAATGACACCTGGGATTAGCGTGCCACGGGCTTGGTGCCCTTCCCAGTTACTGATCACCCTTTCTCATCGAGCATATCCCAAGAATATTGAACATGACTTTCTCGTTCAATTAAGCAGCAAGTAAAGTTGACAAGCTTTTTAATTCAGAAAGAGAAAATCATGTTCATATTCATAGGACATGCTGCCCTTCTTACAACTCTTGGTGGGTCATTTCAAGAGAGGCTTTACTAAAATTTTTGGGTTCCGGCCAGCTCATCCAATAACTTTTGTGGTTCAAAGAAAAGGTCTACTGGAAGTACTTCCTCAGCATTTCAGCGTTCCAAGGCTTCTTGAGCCGGATACCATCCAACTACTCCAAAAGATAGGTACCCGACCTTACTATCTCCACCACTCTGTATGGCCCTTCCCATTTGGCGCTCAATGAGCCTTCCTCAGGTCTTCGGGTATTCAATGTGACTCTCCTTAAAACCAAATCTCCATGGAGGAAAGATCAAACCTGAACCTTCTTATTGTAGAAACGGGTCATTCTCTGCTGACAGACAGCCGCTTTCATAGCTGACTTCTCCAGCTTTTCTTCGATTAGGTCGAGGTGATTCCTGATGAGTTTTTCATTCTGTTCGGTCTCAAAATACCAGACCCGGTGGGTGATCATCCCGATCTCTGCTGGAATAACTGTTTCACACCCGTAAACCAACGAAAAAAGAGTTGTCCCCATGGAGTCATTGTAGGTCGTCTGATGTGCCCATAATACTTCCGGTAATTCTTCAACCAACAACCCCTTACAAGATCCAAGTTGGGCCTTCAAATCTGCCTTGATCATTTTTTGGTAGCTTCGACCTGCCCGTTGGACTTGGGATGAGCAGATGAAGCGAATCTTAATGCGATCTGAAGGTTTTCACAGAGATTCCTGAAGCCCTTGCTTTCGAACTGCTTCCCATTATCAATGATGATGGCTCGAGGAATATATGTTGCCATCTTTTCCGTGATTGCAGATAGAGGTTCGGCTTCTACCCACTTGGTGAAATAGTCAATGGCAACAGTGGCGTATTTGGCTTGTCCCCGCCCCGTTGGCATTGGCCCGATGATGTCCAGCCCCTACTGGGCGAACGGCCAGGGGCTGACCAGTGAAGTCAACTGCTCCGCTGGTTGGTGATGAATGTTTGCATTCTTCTGGCATCCTTCACATTTTCGAGCTACCTTCATCCGTCTTGGTGCATGGTCGGCCAGTAGAATCATTGCCTCAACGCCTTATACGTAATAGACTGCCCCCTGGCGTGACTCCCACAAATACCCCCATGAATCTCTCTGAGCATATAATCGGATTCCTCTATCGCAAGGCATCTCAAAAACGGTACCGTATACCCCATCTGGTACAATACTCCTTCAATCAGGAAAAACTTAGAGCTTCGGTACCTCAGCTTTCTTGCTTCCTTCATATCTCCAGGTATCTCCGCGGTCGCTAAATACCTCTTGATCGGTTCCATCCAAGAGGCATCCTCTTCTACTTCCACTTCCATTACCTCAGGCTTCCCAACACTCCTTTCCTGCAGACAAATCAAATGGATGATCTTGGGCTTCTCCGATTTAATGGAGGATGCTAGCCGAGCTAACGAGTTTGCCTGATGGTTATTTTCCCGACCAACCTGCTCGAATTGCACACTACCCATTTCTCCGGCCAACTTCTTTACATTGGCCATATAGGCCATCATGTTAGGCTCTCTAGCCTGAAACTCACCCATCATCTGCTGGATGACCAGCTGAGAGTCGCTCTTTACGATCACGTCTCGGACACCTACTGTCGGGCATAACCTTAATCCGGCCAAAATGGGTTCATACTCAGCTTCATTATTGGTGGCCTCGAAAGTAAATCTCAAGGCGTATACCACTTCTTCACCATCACTACTCCGCAAGACGACCCCGGCACCGCAACCTTGTGAACTAACAGAACCGTCCACCGACAACTCCCACTTGGTCTCTGAAATTTCTAAAATCTGTGGTCCAGTAAACTCGGCCACAAAATCAGCTAGAGCCTGCCCTTTTACCGCCGCTCTCGGCAAATAAGATATGTCATGCTCACTCATTTCCATCAACCACTTTACTGACCAACCCGAAACCTCTAGCTTATGCAAGATCTGCCTCAAGGGGTGGTCGGTATATACCCCGATATGATGAGCTTGAAAGTAAGGTCGTAGCTTCGTGGCAGCCGTAACCAAGGACAGTGCCACCAGTTCATGAGCCAGATATCTTGTTTTTGCATTCAGTAGGGCTTTGCTAATGTAATACACCGGCCTTTGGATCTTATCGGCCTCATGCACTAGCACCGAGCTCACAGCTTATTTAGAAACAGCTAAATATAAGAACAAAGTCTCACCCGGGATCGATTTGGCCAAAAGCGGGGGTTGGGCTAAGTACTGCTTGAGCTGGATGAAGGATTCTTCGCATTCTGTCATCCAGCTGAAATCCTTCTTAACCTTCTTGATCCACTTGAAAAATGGATGACATTTGTCGGTTGCACGGGATATGAACCGGTTTAGTACAGCCACTCGGCTCGTTAAACTTTGCACCTCTTTGACTGTCCTGAGAGATTTCAAATCCAGAACTGCTTGGATCTTCTGCGGGTTAGCCTCTATTCCTCGCGCACTAACCAGGTACCCCAGAAACTTTCCCGATGCTACACCGAATGCACACTTCTCTTGGTTCAGCCTTATGTTATGCTTTCTTATCAGCTCAAACGTTTCCGCGAGGTCTGCCAAATGACCCTTCGGTTCCATGGTCATCGTTATCATGTCATCAACATATACTTGCATGGTTTTACCGATAAGAGGCTTAAAGACTTTGTTCACCAACCTCTGAAATGTAGCCTCTGCATTCTTCAAGCTGAAATGCATCACCTTATAACAGTACAGCCCCCGATCTATGATGAAAGTTGTTTTTTCCTCGTCCTCGGGATGCATTTTTACCTGGTTATATCCTGAAAATGTGTCCATGAAACTGAGCAGCCCATGACATGCAGTCGAATCTACTAGTTGATCTACTTTCGGAAGTGAGAAACTATCTTTCGGGCAGGCCTTATTAAGGTTGGAGAAGTCCACACACATCCTCTACATCCCACTAGGTTTCTTTACTAAAACCACGTTTGATACCCACTCTGAGTATTTTACCTTCCTGATGAAATCGGCCTTTAACAATCCCTCCACTTCGGCAGCTGCCGCCTCACAACCCTCCTGATTGAATATTCTTCTCTTTTGCTTGATCGGCTTGTGAGCCGGATCCACTGCTAAATGGTGGCTGATGATCTTAGGGTCTATCCCGGGCATGTCACTATGCCCCTAAGTAAAAATATCGGCATACTGCTTTAAAAACTTTAGAAGGTCCTGCTTCAGGTTTTCCTCCAAACCCGCTCCTACCTTAATGACTTTCCTTGGGTCGAAGAGTTCCACTGACTCCAACTCTTCTGCTCCCCCCAAGCGGGTAAACTTCTCGGACCGTGTGTCTGGAGACTCATCTGTCTCATCCTCCTCCTCCATTCTTCTCTTCTTCCGACTATCCTTCTCAATACAAAAGTCTCTTTTGAAACGGTGGCGAAGCAACTCCTAGCTACCTTCTGAATTCCACATACAATCCCGATCCTAGCTCGGGTGGGAAACTTCAGCTTCAAATAATAACACGACATTGCGGTCTTTGTCTTCATCATGAAAGGCCGACCCACAATGACTTGGTAACTGCTCATGCAGTCCACCACTGTGAAATCTATCATGATCGTTCGGGTGCGTGGGGAAGTTTCGATTGTCATGGCTAACTGTATCATGCCCAGAGGGACGACTGTCGCTCCCCCAAACTCGTATAAGGGTGTCTCGTCCTGGGTTATTGTAGCATATTTTATCCCCAGTCCGTCAAGGGCTTCCTTGGAGATTATGTCGATCGCGCTTCTCGGATCCACCAATATTTCATCTACCTCAGCTCCATCTATCACCGCCTTAATTATTAGTGCATCGTCGTGCGGAAAACTCACCCCATGGGCATCCTCGTCGGTGAACATTATAGGGACCAACTGATCTCTTTGCATGCTCTGGGCCTGCCCCACCGACATTACCTCCGACTCTCGGATCCTGCTATAATTCTTCCTTGACCGGTTTGAGTCTCCAGCCAGTGTCTTTCCACCGGTGATGGTATACATCTGTCTATGCCTTTGCCCCTACAGGGCAGCCATGGCCCCCTGGTTGATGTACTTATTCAAATAGTCGTTCTGAGCTAGGTTTTCCATTTGCTCCCGCAGGTCCTTGCAACCTTCCGCTGAGTGTCCCTTCATATTATGATGCACACAATAATATTTCCCACTCTTCTTTTCCATTGAATACTTCCTCAGATCGGGCTTCATCAAGAGGCCCTACCTTGAATTTCCTTCATGATTTGAGCCATCGGCTTGTTCAAAGACATATACCTTGCTCCTTCAGCCACATGATTTACTTGTATTTGAGCTCTTCTCTCTTGTGGCGTATTGTTGGGAGGCACCGGCCTTAACTCCCTTTGCCTTGGAGAGGGATTCCTCAACTCTCTATCCGGCCTACGCGGCATCTCCGACATCAGCATTTTTTTCTTTTGAACCCCTTCATTCCGGGCGGTCTTCTCATCTTCCTCCATCAAAACAAACTTCCTATCCAACTCTAGAGCAGTGGCGTAGTCTGGTACGTACTGGACCCTCAAGTGAGTCCACAATCTTCCGACCTTCAGGGCCCCCTTGAGACTTTCAAGAGCTTTCGTCGAGTCATATGCCCCGACCTCGAGCACCACGTTGTGGTATCTTTCAATAAATCTCTTTAGAGGCTCATCATCCCAATGTTTCATCAGTCTCAACTCTCCCACTGTCTTCTTTGGGACACATGCTCACTTGAAGTGCCAGATAAAAAACTTCCTGAGTTGAGAGAAACTGCTAATACTTCTCGGAATTAGACTTCTAAACCACAAAATCATGGGCCCCCTAGGGCTAAAGGGAAAACCCTACAGATGGCTTCTCCCACCATTCCCTGGACTGTTGGACAATTATGGCCCATAACATCACTATTTGTACAGATCATGGTGTTGTTGTACAAATTAACTATGTGACAAAGGAAATTGCCCTTTTATCATTTGTAATTAGATTACCAAGATGTATAAATGATGAAAGGTCCATATGATTGGTTCCGAATTGAGATGATATGAGACAGTATCAATCCATAAAGGTTTAATCATTAAATATCCCTAGTCAGTATAATCGAGATTGGACATCGATAATGCGTAAAAGACTAGTATTACACTTGTGCGCGATGTGGGAGCATAACGACATAGTTCTCATATATTTGGGTATAGGATACTCATGCAAGTGTAATAGGAGGTTGTGTTTACTGATGGTACGGAAACAGCTTCGCTCTGTATAGACCCCTCGGAATTCCATTGGTAGTATGACTATGTGTCTATGGAAGTCCGAATCAGGGTAGATGTATTTGGTCTTAACCTGAGATTTGCACCGCTAATACTTGCGACAATCAAAATACTTTGGTTTTGGTCATCCAGGGCTTTAACAGGTTCTGTGTACGCCTCTTCTGGGTATATTGAGAATCGTAGTGTATTGGGTGTGATGTCAAGACGGAAGTATCACTCCAGTCATAGTGGAGATGATGGTCACGTAGGATACGGAACTGATGCTCTTTTATGCTGCAGCTATCGGGATAATATGACTAGGTCATGATTATCCGATTATAGAGACTAGTTACCAGAGATCCGATATGTGCTTCGTACGGGGCAGACACAATTCCAGCCCCAGGCCTTGCACGTGACATCCGATACTGGATCGAAATACACAATACTACGTATACTACGCCTGATATAGATCACATATTCCTATAAGAATATTTATGGAGAATTGGGTAGGCATGATGCTTTGCTAGAAGCCAACCATGTCTTGTAAATCGGTAAAAACGTAGTACTAGGTAAGTACATGTTCGGATAGTCCGACGACCGGATTTACTGCCAACATATCCAGGGATCTCATGGGTTGCTTCCCGAAGATTCACCGATGACGTATGACTCGCACTTTATTAATTTGGGATTAATTATAAGAGAGAGAAAATTAATCTGGGATTAATTACAGAGATATTTTATCTGGGATAAAATATTAATAAAAGAGAGAGAACGATTAATTTGGAATTAATCGATAAAATAATATATTCGATATATTATACGAAATTGGATTTCGACGCGGAATTGAAATTAGATTTTAATTTGGGCGAATGAGTTAATTTAGAATTAATTCATCAGCGACGTGAATAGTAATTTTGATATGCATATTTATTTAATTACGTCGCAACGGAAAATTCATTAATTCGGAATTAGCTAACCCGAGCCCGGGAGTGTTTGCGGGCCCACTCTCATTTTGAATTCAAGTGCGGCCCACAAGTCACATCAAGCGTCAATATCACTAGTCAATCAATTGATGTGATGTCTAGTCACTTTGAGTGATGTGACAACTTGTCACTTGTTATTTATGGTGGTAGTTGGAAATCATTAATTGCTTTTTGGCTCCAAAATTTTATTTGACTTTTTGAAAGCCATTTACAAATTTTTGGATTAGATTTTGGTATTAGGTTCTTAGAAAACCAAAACCAACACACTCCACTCTTCTCTCTCCCAAAATTTTCGGCCAAGGGCCATATTTTTCTTCTCTCTCTTTTTCTCTCACAAAACCGAGAGCTTGATGATGAACAAGGAAGATTTGTGGCAAATCTTTCCATTGCTAGTACATAAAGGGTCATCCAAGGTGATAGGGAAACCAACTTATGAGCATGGAATCACCATTTCCAAAGCTTGGAGCTTGGAGCACACTTGGAGGTGATGACCGAAAATGAGGAGCTCAAAAACAGCCCACTGCCGAGTACACTATGGAGGGGAGAAAAGTTTTTGTTCCTCGCATCGCATAACCGATCTTTGTAAGTATGATTCCGCCATGCTTTTACGAGTATTCACATATGATTTCTTGCTTGAATTGATCCTTGAGACTTAATAGAAACCCAACAATGGTATCTTGAGCCATTTTGAGCATGAAATTGAATTAGGGTAAAATTAGGCAAAATTGATTTGAGCATGTTTGAGTGAAATTGATTGTTTGAGTATTCTTAAATTATGATAACATTGTGTTATGCATTGTCAATTTGATGAAAATTGAATTGGATAAATTTTCCCTAATATGTGAGGCTTGGCCGAATGTATGCAATGCCCTAATGTCATGGTATTTTTTGTTTTTTGATCATTGGATGAGTCGGAAAACATTGGGTAATGTTGATTGTGGATTTAATTGGATTGAAACCAAATCGGACATGAAAAACCCCAAAATGTCGAGACTATAAGCATGTAAAATGATGTGATTTTTTGATTCAAATGTGTTGGACATGTGTTGATGATAATAAGCATAATTAATTGAGTGAATTAGTATTTTGGAAATGTTAATTTGGTTAATTAATTATGGCATACACTTTGGTTAATTTAATTATGAAATTTGGAATTTTGAAATTAAATTAATTGGGCTTAGATTTGGAATTGAGCTTTTAAAGTTGTAATTGGGCTTAATGGGCTTGGTTGGGCCAAGTTTGGTTTAGGCTAATTGGTTGGATCCAATTGGGCCCAAAACCATATCCATAAAGTCCAATTATGACTTAATGGACCTTTAATTTTAATTGGGCCTAAATTGGTTTCTTGGCAAATAAGGGTGATTCCTTAAATGGGCTTTGGTATTTGGGTTTGACCCATATTGACCAAAAGTCCATGCCTTATGAAATTAATTAAAAGCCCATTGGACTTTAATTAAACTAACATTGGATGTTTATCGGGCTTTGAGACCCGTAAAGATTAGATTTATAATCTAAGTCGCTAAAGGCTCATTAATAAAGTGTAATATTTAATTTGGAATTAAATAGATGAATTAGTATTAAATACAAATTAAATTGGATTTAATGTTGTAGTTTAATATAATTCAAGAATTTGTACTTAGAGTACTTATTCGCAAAACGAGTTGGACTCGCGCAAAATCAAATCGTTGTTTGAACATTGGATGGTCATTAATTATCAGATTAATTAATTGGATTAGATTGATTGATAACATGCTTGTGTGAATACATGGATGCGATGTATGAATAATGTATATCATATGAATATTAGATGGGTGAGGGCAATTTTGGAAATTGTTGTAATAAATTTAGAATTTATTAAATTGTACCTGCGTGTCCAGCCTATTATCTCTTGACTATGTGTATTTCTCTTCTCACCTATTCCCCTCAATGTAAATGAGGTTTCTTTAGAAGTATTATGTAATTGGGTAGAAGTAATACTTGTGCTAACGGGAGAGAGGAAAATGAGAGATTTGTTCTAGGAACAATGTGTTAAGTATCCATCCACATATCATTATTATATTTATTTATATGCACCTTATTATGTATTTAGAATGCATGTTTAAGGGTGTATGATGATGAGACCTAACAAAGATAATTAATTGGTTGCCAATTACGCAAAAAACCCTCACAAAATATTAAGTGTTTTTCCTTTCATTGAGTGATTCTTACTCAGGATCCAAGACTGGCACTGGTTTGTTGGCCAAAGTCAAGACCTTTGTCTGTCACGGATGTGTTTGAATCATGAAGGCTTTGTTCCATATCGGTGTCTTGTCCAAGTTGTGATTTGTTGGCCAAAGTCAAGATCACTTCTTGTCCATCGACATTGATTACGAAGCTTTCCATGGTCAATGGGTTTCGCTTAACTGGGATCATTAAGTTTGTTGTGCCAAAGCCAAGGCTTAATTGATTCAGAGGAAAAAGGTTATGGAATATATTGGATATATTGGCATATATAGGATATATGTTTCGGACTTGGATGTCCACCTACTGGATCTAGGAATTTGATGAGATCCAATTGATCTTAGAGATCTACCTAGTTAATTATCATACAATTTGTTGGCCAAAGTCAAGATTGTGTGTTATTTAACGGGATCCTAGCCTACTAGGAAACAAGGTTTCCCGAGTACTCCACAGAGGGTTAGAGGCTCGCCGAAAAATAGTGAGAGGCAAGTATTAAATTTGCAATATTCGTTTAGTTACTTGCCATACGCGCTCATTTCATTTTTCGTCAAATAATTAATATATTAGTTGGACTAATATTTAATGATGTTTTAATTAAACAGTTGGACTGTATTCAAACTATTTCATTTATAGTTGATTTTATAATTGGATTATAGTAATCAATATAATTGAATTTAACCAAATAAATTATAGTTGATTTTATAGTTAGACTATAGTAATCATTATAATAAATATTACCTAAAATCGTTGATTATATAGTTGGACTATTAGAATCAAAATAATTGAAAGATTAACGTTTAAAACATAATTCTGGGTGAAAATATTTTGAACGGCTTTAATTTTCAAATTGGGAATAAAACCTCAGGATAGTCCTGAAAACCGAGAAGTTACTTTATTTGATATAGTGACGTCTCGAGCCTAAGCCCGGAGTTGAGCAAATAGTAGAACATGATATTTGGAATATTCATGTGATGATAACTTTAGTGCTTAATCCGTTATGCTTGCCAAAAAGACTACTTAATTTCTTAGTCAGAACTAAGGATTAGATCCTTGAAGTATGATATTGAAATTGAAGGATCTTCATAGATGACAAGAACTCACTTGGGTTTGAAACCAAGCAAACCCCCAAGCATCTTTCTCAAAACCCCAAGAACTTTGAATACTTATTTTGTAGGAACAAAACCCAACCAAGATCAGCCCCTAACCACCATGAAACTTACGTCCATGATAACCACAAGCATGAAATCGGATTGTATTTTGCTAGCAATGGAGACGCCACTAAGTTGTCAAGCTTAGATAAGTCAATTTGAACTTGAAAATGGGAATCCCTCCCTCAACAAGGTTTTCGGCCATAGCCATGGAAAGCTCAAGCTTTTCTCTCTTTCAAATGTTGTATATTACGTTGGTTGTCTCCAAAATACAAAAAAGAATCATATAATAAGGGTTACAAGAGAGTAAAAGACTAAAATGAACCTAGAGGTAAAATTACCAAAAGCCCTAAGTCAAGCACCTCAACCACGACCATTAAGGTCCTTTTGCACCTAAATAAACTTAAAACAAATATTAGAAGCTAATCTCACTTAAGCTAATTGAGGTGCTTACATGCTATAGTAAATTGACGTGCTTCCGGCTAAGTAAAGATCTAAGCATAATTAAGCCTAATGGCATAGTAAACCATGCTAATTACATCATAAATAAAGTCAACATGTCGAGCACAAATGACAAAAATGCCCTCATTTGGCCGAATTCAACATAGTCCAAAAATAGGTCAAATCGGGTCAAAAGGGTGCTGGTACTGAAGCTGCTCTAGTATGCTTCAGTCTAAGCTGATCTGGGTCAAATGAAATAGCTTAGGGACCTCTTTGGTTATGCCTATATGTGTCTCTGGTGTGCACTTAACTTGGTTGCTGCAACTGGTCACATAGCCTGAGCTAGTCTCGCAAAGGATTCTCTGATCTTTGCTCTTTGGCGTGTGATTGGACTTGTTGGCAACTGCATAGGTTCCTCCAAGTTGTTAGCTGCATCCTGTAATGTCTCTGGTGTGGTTGGACTCATGTCATTCCCTCCTTGTTGAAAATGATTCGACCTCAAATCTGAACCTGCATTAAAAATAAAATAAGTCAGAGACATTAAACATTACAGAAACGCCAAACTCACCTGGAAGATCAAGCTTGTAAGTATTGTCGTTGATCCGCTCCAAGACTTGAAATGGACCATCTCCTTTTGGTTGCAACTTGGATCTTTTCCTCTTTCATATAAAGCCACACCCAATTGTCGGGGTCATACACAAAGCGTTGGAAACCTATTATTCTCACCAACTCTGTCTTTCCCTTATCATTCATACTCCCAAGCTTAATCACAATCAAATATAATAAATCCATAGGAGTTAAAGAATTAGAATCATAATCAATCTCATAAGGCAAGTAAAAACTAGAAGAATGAATGCATCTATTATATGCAAACTCTGGCCCCGCTATTGCGTCTGTGATCTTCTTAGCTCTTTGGCGTGTGATTGGGCCTGTTGGCAATTGCAAAGGCTCTAATGTTCCTTGGGTGACTGCATTCATGTCAAATGTTGTCCCTTGGATCATGTTAGTCTCCCTCTCTTGAAATAGATTCGTCCTCGAATCCGAACCCGGATCATAGATAGTTATGACAAAATCAATTGGACGATGATATTGAAATATAAAAGAATCATACTTGACCACTTGTACCTGCAATGAAAAAGCATAAATAATAGAGAAATGTTATGGAAAAACTTCACTACCACATCTACTTTCTTTTCACCAGCTCTCATAGTTTCATCATCACTCATGACCACTATCTCAACCATACTTGCAAAGACCTTCTCACACACATGCTCAGCTTCACTATGTTTTTCAACCTCAAAGCACACTACCTCACAAGTGTTTACTCCCTCAATGCTCACGGTCTCACAAGCATTTTCACTCACCATGTCACTTATAACACAATTCACAACATTCAAGGCCTCACAAGTGTTTTCATTCGCTATGCACTCAACATCACAAGTGCTTCTCACTTCATTACACACAACTTCAATAGCTTTTGGTTGTTGAGTACTCTCTTCATTCACTGTATATTTAGTTACCTTCCAAGTCTTTTTCCATTTCTCATAATATCTTCTATAATCACTCATAATATCTTGGATATCACTTTTGAAAGTATCCAAAACCTCGATCTTATCGTCAATGGTTAAACTTGGACCTGCCATCTCAACACTAAACAAACAGATTAGAAATAATAAAAAGCAAAACAAATATGTAAATCCTCACAATCTCATGTGTTTACACTCGAATGATATCACTTCACTCGTGTTTTTGCACTCTATTGGCTTTTACCCGATATTGTGCTCACACTCACTGCCTTTTACCACTATTGATTTCTTCCTCAATTCAATTACAAATCAACTCAATTCCCAGAATGGTCAACTAAGGTGTAGTCCACAAGCTAGCAGAAACACAAAGAACCAATAATGTATATTTAGAGCAGGTGGAATAAAGCAAATAAGATAAGTAATCACGGATACTCAATCGAAAGAAACCTATAGCTAGAGTGCTCAGAATAAGAAAGAATAACAAGTTAGCTAAATGTAATAAATAAGCAAGCAAGCAATCAACGTGTCACTGAAGCAATCTTGTGGTCACTCGCTATAGTGTTTGAGCTCACATTTATTTTCTTCTCACACACACTCACAACTGTTTACACTCCAATGAAACACAATGAAGCACAAAGGATTTCCATTCGGCTATAACACAAATATAGTCTTTGAAGCTCAAACCAATATAAACCAAATCAAATACCAATGTAACTCATGTAAAGCAATCCAATCAACCTGCAAATGGTCTAATCAAGCTAAGCACAATGAGACCAATTCTTTTTTTTTTCTCTTTTTTTTACAAACAAGTAGGTGACTCGGCTGCTTACGTAAGTAGCTTACAAGTAGGTCAAGTAAGCATGTCAATTCGGCAATGGTAAGTTACAAACCAACTAAACACTTTTTCCAACTAACTTGGTGATGCAGCAGCTTGCCTCTTCAAGCACCTCTCAAATGCAATGATGGCTACTCAAATTTCCATGTCAATCTCATGAGTGCTTCCATTTTCAATGTCATTCTAATGATGGCTCACGCAAATCAGCAAGCACACTTGTTAATTCATGCTTCAACATAAGCACATCAAGCATCTTACTCACGGCAATATGTGTAACAAAACAACCAGACTTGTCTCATAAAGTTAACACACAAGCATAAGTAAACTTCAAGAGTAAGTCACGACCTCATCAATCCATAAGCATTTCATTTTGTTTCAACACTCATTCACTCAAATGCCTCACCACAACACTCAAAAACACTTGTTTTCCTCACACTTCACAAGATTGCAACAACTTCACAAGATTGCAAACAAGCTAGTTCACGCAAATTCTAGGAGTAATGAAGTGCAATCTGATTTTCTCAAAGTAGATATGAACAATACCTATTGAAAACAAGCTAAGTGACATGCATATGGCAAGAACAAAGCAAGGGTGGTGATGGTTCTTCCTTGGCCGAATCTGACCTGATGCATTTTTTTTTTGAAACTAATAACTTAATAACAATGTTAAACACATCCTAGTAACATAGAATTAACAACTAAACACTTGATTCAAACAAAGAAAACAAAAGCCCCAATTTTGACCTAAGTAGCCAAAGCTTAACTCAAAGAAATACTCAAAATTAGCACAAACTACTAAATGACATCTTGTTATTCAAGCAACAAGGATCACAAATCTGCAAGAAACAACAAAGAGCCAACAATGGCCGAATCAAGGTGGAAGTAAAACCTTGATGCCGAAAGTAAATCAACAAAGAACAAAGATGAATACAATATTAAACAACACAAATGATAGGAAATCAGACCTCAGAACCCTAAGCTCATGATACCAAATGACAAGAAGTCACTTAGGTTGGAAACCAAGCAAACCCCCAAGCATATTTCTCAAAACCCCAAGAACTTTGAATACTGATTTTGTAGGAACAAAACCCAACCAAGATCAGCCCCTAACAACCATGAAACTCAAGTCCATGATAACCACAAGCATGAAATCAGATTGTATTTTGCTAGCAATGGAGACGCCACTAAGTTGCCAAGCTTAGATAAGTCAATTTGAACTTGAAAATGGGAATCCCTCCCTCAACAAGGTTTTTGGCCATAGCCATGGAAAGCTCAAGCTTTTCTCTCTTTCAAATGTTGTATATTACGTTGGTTCTCTCCAAAATACATAGAATAGTCATATAATAAGGGTTACAATAGAGTAAAAAGACTAAAATGAACCTAGAGCTAAAATTACCAAAAGCCCTAAGTCAAGCATCTCAACCACGACCATTAAGGTCATTTTGCACCTAAATAAACTTAAAACAAAGATTAGAAGCTAATCTCACTTAAGCTAATTGAGGTGCTTACATGCTATAGTAAATTGACGTGCTTCCGGCTAAGTAGAGATCTAAGCATAATTAAGCCTAATGGCATAGTCAACCATGCTAATTAAATCATAAATATAGTCAACATGTCGAGCAAAAATGACAAAAATGCCCCCATTTGGCCGAATTCAACATAGTCCAAAAATAGGTCAAATCGGGTCAAATGGTGTTGGTACTGAAGCTGCTCTGGTATGCTTCAGTCTAAGCTGATCTGGGTCAAATGAAATATCTTAGGGACCTCTTTGGTTATGCCCATATGTGTCTCTGGTGTGCACTTAACTTGGTTGCTGCAACTAGTCACATAGCTCTGAGCTAGTCTCGCAAAGTCCTCTCTAATCTTCTTTGCTATTTGGCGTGTGATTGGACTTGTTGGCAACTGCATGGGTTCCTCCAAGTTGTTAGCTGCATCCTGTAATGTCTCTGGTGTGGTTGGACTCATGTCAATAGATCTATCCTTAGATCTTAGAAGTACAAATTGCAATAGTAAACTCTTGGAGAGTTAATGGCTATACTCAAGGAGACAAAGCCAGAGTTTGCAATAAGGCAAGAAGCGCAAGGCGCATCTTATTTCGACATTCTAGAAGGCCAAGGCTTGGCCAAAGGCTTCTGGGGTGTGGAAAAATGGGCAAAGGCAAAATCATTATAATCTTCTGGGAAGACGTAGGACATATCCCAAAATGTCTGCCTAAATTGTGGCAAACGGGGTCACTGGAAGCGTGAATGTCGTATGGACAAGGCAGACATGAAGGAATTGAAGACGAGGCAAGGCTCCGACTTCAAATATATTTGTCATAAACATGTTCACTACTAGTATTAAAATTGGATTTTAGATACTGAGTATGGTACATAAATATGTACTGATGTGCAGAATCTGCTGACAAGCAGGATACTGACTTCAGATGAGATTGATATGCGAATCGGAAACGGGATGAGAGTCGTTGTTTTGACCGTAGAGACCTAAGTTTGGGAACTACCATTCGGGTGTGTACTTAAATTAGAAAACTGTTAAAATGTAACTAGTTTGACTAGAAACATTATCTCTATATCAGAGTATAATCCGTTGCGGATATACCTTTATATTCTAGAACACTAAAGTGTTTCATTTTATAAAGATGATATTGAGATAAGCACATTAGATGTGAATAACAGTATTTATATTTTGAATATAAATAAATCTCAAACGTATAACAGGACAAACAAATAGCTCAAACTGATTTAATCAGATGAGACTTATTTGTGGAATTGTTGTCTGGGACATAATTAACAAGACTCGTATATCCACACTTTTGAAGAGTGGATACTATGACAAATTTGATTCTATTCAAATGAAGTCTACGAATCTAGTTTATTAGGCAAAGTGCCTAAAACACCTTTACTTGGTAAAAGTGCAAGTGCCACCGATCTGTTAGCTCTCGTTCATAGTGACGTAAGTGGGCCCATATCTAGCTAGGCTAGAGGTGGATATGAATATTTCGTGACCTTTATGGATGTGGCATCACGTTATGATTATGTGTTTCTTTTGAAACACGGATCAGAAACTTTTGATGAATTCAAAGAGTTTCGACACGAAATAAACAAACAGATCGGCTAAAGTATTAAACCATCACGGTTAGACCATGATGAAAATACTTAAGCAATAAGTTTCTCATATACTTGAAAGAGTATAGTATTCTTTCAATGAAGACTCTTCCCGGAACACGTCAATTTGACGGTGTGTCTGAACAGAGAAACCGAATTTTGTTGGACATGATAAGGTTAATCATGAGTCGCTCTGAGCTACCATTTCCTTCAACGGATACGCATTTACAGTGCAGAACTTATTTTGAATAAGGTTCCATGAAAATATGTTTGACAGATTTCATATTAGATATGAAGAAGAAATAAACCGGGTTTTCTCATTCCTGAAGATTTGGGAATGCTAGGCATAAGTTTGGATAATACCAAACTAAAACCCAAATCAGATAAATGCCTAATAATGGTTATCTTAGGGAAACCAAAGTATAATACTTAGACAACTCACAAGAGAACAATTTAATTGTTGCTCACCATGCGGTTTTCCTAAGAGGAATACCTATATGCAGTGGTAAGTGGGAGGAAAGTAAAACTCGATGAAAATCAGAGTAATACTGTTCCAGGCACCGAGTCCTTAATGGAACATAAATAGTTCATCAGGGATGGAACTATACCAATAATCTTCGAATACACAAGAACCGCGTAGGTCGGAGAGAGTCAGAAAACAACCTGTGAGATATGGGTTTCTGATCTCACCTCATAAATATGTCAATTTTATTGGGGAACACAAACTGACTACACATGAGGAAGTGATACAAGGTATCGACTCTGTGGGACACAGAAACTGAGCGACGCCGTTCCTAGGCTCGCGGCCTAGTTGGGAAGGATTACATAACATGGAGTCGCCACCCGGTGTGAACCGGGACAAAGATTTAAGGCCGCACTCACCCCTCGCAAGGGAAGACCTCAAACTGTTGGGTTCGGAATGGTCCCTTACTCATGTCACTTGTAATGAAAGGATTTATATAATAATTTAAACAAGCTGAAGTAGCACTTATTCCTAAGGGTATCATGCTTCTAAATTCACATTTATAAAATAAAATATGCGCCTAAATATACATGTATTTCACATATATCTTACATTTAAATTTGCATGCTTAACATATATCAAGATAGCAACTAACATACAACTTTACTTACATATCACATTCAGGAAAAACACAAGCACCCATATTGATCATACAAGCACACATATGGGCATTTTTCCAAGCGGTACGTGGAATTGTAGCCCAAGTACAGACCGCACTACCGTCCGTTCGGAATCGGCTACGGAATTTACGTCTGGGTTTCCATCCGATATACCGCAAGAAATAATGCTCAAATGTTATCATGACATGAGCATACGAATTGTGACACATTTGCATAAGAAAGATCAACTAATAGGCAATTATGCATGAATATAGTAAGACAGACTCAGTTCAGTGTGTGTGCGTTCGTGTAGCGTTCGTAAACGCGTTCGAACGGAAATGAAACAGAATGCTCACGTTCGAACAGCGTTCGTAAACGTGTTCGAACGGAAATGAAACAGAATGCTCACGTTCGAGTAGCGTTCGTAAACGCGTTCGAACGGAAATGAAACAGAATGCTCACGTTCGAGTAGCGTTCGTAAATGCGTTCGAACGGAGACGAGACAGAATGCTCACGTTCGAGTAGCGTTCGTAAACGCGTTCGAACGGAGATGAGACAGAAAGCTCACGTTCGTATGGCGTTTGTTAACGCGTTCAAACGGATACGAGACCTGACACATAATAAGGCAAAAACACATGCGCGTTCGAGTTGCGTTCGTGAACGCGTTCGAACGGATACGGACCTGATGCAATACATAAACAGAAAATAAAAGGGCGCGGCGAAGCACTGCCGTAAAGGTGACCTTTTGGGGCTCTTGATCTCTCAAAGAGAGGACCTTTAGACCAACATGCTAAGCCCATGCGCGTCATATCACACATGCAAGAATAGAACCAATCATATCAACCAAGTATGCCCGATTGAACGCATCTTACATCCAATCCGAACACACGTCAACCGGCGCGGCAAAGCATCGTGGTAAAGGGGCTTTTAGCCCTTCCCCATAGGGGATCTCACAACACACTTACTAAGCCCATGCGCTCGATTGACTTATACATACGAAAATAAAGATAATAATATCAAACTAAGTATGCTCGATTGAACGTATCTTGCGTCCAACCGAACATACATCAACCGGCGCGGCGAAGTAGTGTCACGAAGGTGGCCTTTTCGGCTCTTTGTCTCACAAATGGAGGACCTTTGGACTAACTCACTAAGCCCATGCGCTTGGTTGAATCATACAAAAATAAACAATATTTTGAATTCAAGAGAAAACTAAATAAACAAAAAGCAACACAACGAAAGAGAGATGGTGCCGTTTACTCAAGCGGTACGTGGAGTTGTGGCCCGAGTACAGATCATATTACCGTCCATTCGGAATCGGCTATGAAATTTATGTCCGGGTTTCCATCCGATATACCGCGAGAGTTGACACATCTCTCATTCATCTAATACCCACAACATATTACATCTCATAATTCATGCATATTTACATACTCAAAAATCACAACACACATTTCAACATTACAATCATACAAGAAATACTTAATAAATAATGCGGAAAAGGAAAACAAGTGTGAAAGATACCCTCAGGTCTAACCTTTTAAGCCGTCTCTCAGACTCACGTTCCATGAAGATCGAAAGGGGGGTAAGGCTCCGCGACTTTTCTGGTCCGCTGGTTCAACGTCCTAGCTCACTGCTTCGCTGCTTTGCTTATTGTTCGAACTCCGTTCTGCTCCTATTCGGCTCCTGTTTTGCTGCTCACTGCACGGGCTACCTGTTTCAATGTTTTCAAAGAACTATTCCAAGTTGTGTGGGTTCTTAGTGCAATTAAAAGTGATTATTTTTAAGGTTATCTATGTAGTTTTCTAAGTTACTGTTTTTTAAGGATTTTGGGCTACTGTTTTAAGGTAATCTAGGAGGTTGTTTTGGCGTGTTTTAGAATTCGGCTATGGGTGAGTTTGGGTTCGGCTATGGAGGGTGGTGGCTTGTGGTGGTTTCTTTGTTTTCTTTTTGTGTGTGTATGAAGTGTTTTCTCTTGGATGTGTTTTGGGTGTGTAGAGAGAGTCTAGAGAGATTTCGAGAGAGCTTGGGTGTGAATTGTGTTGTGTGAAGGAGAGGATGGCCTTGGTTAGGGGTTGTTTATATAGAGAATGGCTAGGGTTTACAAGGGAAGAGATTTGTGCATTAAATTAGGATATGATTTAGTTTTAAACAAGGAAATCAAAGGATTGAGGGGGGACAAAATATTTTACTTTAGGAAGTTGTAATATTTAATTTGTGTTGGTTTAGGAATACAAATATTTTATATTGGTAAGTATCTTATTAGATTAGGAAGTCAAATATATGATTGGCTTTAATTGGTTAAGATTGATTTTAATTAGGCATATCTTCTTTTTAGTTTAGTATGTGATTTGTTTAATTTAGGCATGATTTTAGTTTAAGTTGGTAATTGTTTATTTTAATTGGTAAATGATTTAAATATTTTATTTAATGTTTAATATTTAATTTAATATTTAATTATTTAATTTGGGATGTGTTTTATGGGCTTTGGGGAGCTAAATGGGCTAGGTGTGAGGCTAGCAGCAAAACCAGAATTACCGACACCGTTCGAACGCTCCCTCGAACGCTAAACGAACGCCCGCAATCTGTTTCCCGTTCGAAGGAAGCAACGAACGCAGCACCAACGAAGACAGTGAGCTTGTTTATTCTGAATTCCCCCTTCCGATATCCGTTTCCCGCGGCTTTCATGACTCAAAAGGTAGTGCCTCCAAATGAGACTCATCATCGGGTTTCACATGCGAAAATGCAATGCCTACAGTCGCCCCCACTTTGATGGGACTTGTGCAGTGTGTGACTTTGAACAATCCTATCAAAGTTATGCAATGCATTTTACTTACCTGGCTAGCTAGCTGTCTCGAGCTGAGCTGATACCGCAGTGGACCTCGATCCTGACACGCATCTCGATGCTGCTGATGAGGTGGGCCTCGAACCTGGGACGCATCCCAATAGCTGCAACCGACAACGGGGGCCTCGACCCTGGGACGCATCCCAATACCGCTGACAAAATGTGGGCCTCGACCCTGGGACGCATCCCGAAAATGATGATGCAGTGGACCTCGATCCTGGGACGCATCCCAATAGCTGCAACCGACAACGGGGGCCTCGACCCTGGGACGCATCCCAATACCGCTGACAAAATGTGGGCCTCGACCCTGGGACGCATCCCGAAAATGATGATGTAGTGGACCTCGATCCTGGGACGCATCCCAATAGCTGCAACCGACAACGGGGGCCTCGACCCTGGGACGCATCCCAATACCGCTGACAAAATGTGGGCCTCGACCCTGGGACGCATCCCGAAAATGATGATGTGGAGCTTCGCTCCTCAGCCGATATGGGCTTCGCCCCCAAGCTGACACAATGTGGAACCTCGCTCCTTAGCCGATATGGGCTTCGCCCTCCGAGACCCATACCCGGAACTTAACGTCATTGGGACCTCAATCTTCAGATTACTGCCCATATCAAATGCTGTGCCTTTACTATCTCTGATTGGCTTACTGCTCGCTCTTTCCCGTCTTCAACACCTGTTTACACAAAACAGAACAAACAAAAATATGCAATAGGTTACGTGTATGCATGTATGCAGGAGTTTTCTTACTCCGTTGGGTTAGGTCTTCCGCTGGCGACCAAGTCTTCTCAAGCAAAGTACAACTTCAACCTGTCAACATTGATTGGTTCTGTGAATTCATTTCCTTCCGAGTCTGATAGCTTCACTGCTCCATTTCCCATGACTTTCTGAACGACGTAAGGTCCTTCCCAGTTAGGCCTGAATTTTCCTCTCGGATCCGTCGTCGACGGCCTCGACTGCTTAAGTACCAAATCACCCTTTCTGATCTTTGTGGGACGTACTTTCTTGTTGAATGCACGGGCTAGTCTCTTTTGATACAACTGCATGTGATACAAAGACTTCGTTCTCTTCTCATCCAACAGTACCAACTGATCAAATCTCTGTGCGGCCCATTCCTGTTCCGGTAGTTCTGCCTCTGCTAATACCCTCAGGGACTGTATTTCCACTTCTACTGGCAACACTGCTTCCATTCCGTAGACCAAAGAGTAAGGTGTTGCACCCGTTGCCGTCCTTACTGATGTTCTGTATCCCCACAAAGCATACGGTAACTTCTCGGCCCAATCTCTACAATTTTCTGTCATCTTGGCTAAAATTGTCTTTATAGTCTTGTTGGCTGCCTCAACTGCCCCATTTGCCTGCGGCCTGTACGGTGATGACTTGTGGTGGCCTATCCCGTGCCTCTGTAACATTGCCTTCGTCTCTCCTTGAAACTGGACCCCGTTGTCTGTCACTACATGATGCGGCATACCATACCGACAAATGAGGTTCCGAGCTATGAACTTTGCCATCTGCTTCGCTGTAACATTACGGAAGGATTCGGCTTCCACCCACTTTGAGAAGTAATCCACTGCTACTACTATGAAGCGATGCCCATTAGATGCATTCGGTCGAATTTCCCCGATCATGTCAATCCCCCATGCTGAGAACGGCCATGGCTCTGACAGCCCGTGCAATTCTGTGTGCGGTAAGTGATTCAAATTACCGTGTGCTTGACAATCATGACAATGCTTTACCATCTTCGCGCAGTCTGTCTCCATGGTTGACCAATAAAACCCCTGTCTCACTATCTTGCGGGACAAGTTCAGCCCATTCATGTGCGGGCCGCAGACCCCGGCATGTACCTCTTCCATCACTTTCTGAGCTTCTTCTTTTCTCAAACATTTCAACTGAATGCCGTTTGCTTGCCTTTTGTACAGTTCCCCTCTCAAAGTCACATACTGGGAAGCCAACTTCTGAATGGCTATTCTGTCTTTTCTGCCCGCCCCTTCCGGGAATTCACCATGTTCCAGATACCTCTGAATGTCATAATACCAAGGCTTACCATCGTCAAACTCAACTTCCAGAATTCTTTCTATCTCATAGCAGGTTTACTTGCTGTTGTCAGTATCAATGGTCTCATCACTAACTTCTCTGGATTTTCCCAAGTCGCTGCTAGTGTAGCCAATGCGTCTGCCATCTGATTCTCTTCCCTCGGTAGGTGCTGAAACTTACACTCGGGGATATCCTGTGCCATTTTTCTGAGGTGAAAAGATAAGGCCTCAACCGTTCTTCCTTCAATTCCCATTCTCCTCGCATCTGCTGGATTACCAACATAGAATCTCCGTAGATTTCCACACTCCCGGCCTTCAAGGCTATCAATGCTGCCAGGCCAAAAGCACATGATTCATACTCAGCCATGTTATTAGTCACTCTGAAGGTCAGCCTCTTAGCCAAAGGTAGAGTCTCTCCCTCGGGGGTTACTATCACGATCCCAATTCCGGCTCCCTTGTAATTCACTGCTCCGTCAAAATACATCTTCCATCTCTGAACTGTTATTGCTTGAATCTCTTCATCTGGAAACTCAAACTTATACTGATCTCCCTCAACAGGTTGCAATGCTAGAAACTCCGCTACTGCTCGTCCCTTGATCACTTGGAGGTGGTGATACTCAATGTCAAACTCTGTCAACAATACCAACCATCGGCCCAGTTTTCCCACTAATGAAGGCACTGAATGAAGATATTTCAGAGGATTCTCCTTTACACCACCTGGATCTTGTAAGACTGGAAGTAATGTCGCAACTTTCTGGAAGCCCATACCACTGCAAGACAGATATTCTCAACTTCCTGATACCGAGCCTCATACGGAAGCAGCTTCTTACTCAGATAATAAACTGCATGTTCTACCCCTGTCTCATCTGCCTGTACCATCATACCTCCCAATGCTTCTGATTCTATAGCCAAATACAATATCAAAGGTCTACCCGGCCTCGGAGGTTTCAATACGGGTGGCTTCACCAAGTACTCTCTGATTCTGTCGAAGGCGGTCTGACACTGTTCATTCCATCTCACTGGCTGATCCTTTCTCAACAGTTTGAAGATAGGCTCACATACCGATGTCAACTTGGCAATAAACCGACTGATGTACTGAATCTTTCCCAAGAACGCCCTGACTTCCTTTTCTGTCTTTGGTGCAGGCATTTCTGTGATTGCCTTGATCTTTTCGGAGTCTACCTCTATTCCGCCCATTCCCACTGTATGACCAAGCAATTTCCCTGATGTCACCCCAAACACACATTTCTTGGGATTAAGCCGCAGGTTATATTTGTCAACTCTCTGGAGGAACCTTTCCAATGCCTCAATATGCCCAACTCTCGTTTCCGACTTCACCATCATGTCATCCACATACACCTCAATCTCTTTGTGCATCAAGTCATGGAAGAGTGTAGTGGCCATCCGCTGATAAGTAGCTTCTGCATTCTTAAGCCCAAACGGCATTACCTTGTAACAATAGGTACCCCACTCGGTAACAAATGCAGTCTTGTGTTTATCTTCCTCAGCCATGAGAACCTGATTGTACCCTGAAAATCCATCCGCAAATGAATACATAGCAGACAAAGCCGCACTGTCAACCAGAACATCTATATGCGGCAAAGGGAAATCATCTTTCGGACAGGCTTTATTGAGATCCATGTAGTCTACACACATTCTGACTTTCCCATCTTTCTTCGGTACCGGTACTATGTTAGCCAACCATTCAGGGTATTTTACCACTTCCAGGAACCCCACATCTATCTGCTTCTTAACTTCCTCTGACTTTCTTCAGCCCATTCTGGTCTCATCCGTCGAAGTTTCTGTTTTACTGGCCTCATATTCGGATAAGTTGGTATTGTGTGCTGGGCAATGTTTCTGTCTACCCCGGGCATGTCCTCATAAGACCAAGCAAATACTTTGGCATATCTGACCAACACTTGTTCTAGTTTCTCCCTCTCTTCGGAGGTTACTTCACTTGCAATCAAAATTTCTTTGGGGTTCTCAAGTGTGCCCAAGTTAAATGCAATAGTTCTGGCTGAACTGATGTCAAATATGCTGGATTCATGCAGAGTGAATGGAAATGACTCAGGCAAGTAAGCAAAAGAAATGTCTTTATTATTGGATAATGCGGAAGTAACATTCAAATAGGTCAGGAAGGTAAATGTCTTCATCATCAATAGACACTTCTTCCTCTGCAATCAGGTCTTCTTCAGGCTTCTCATCTTCTAGAGTCAGGCTCTCTAACTTCATCAATTCCTCCTCCCAAATCTTTGTTTCCACAGCTTTTCCAGTCAATGGTTTCTCACCCAACAAATCCTGGAAGATCTCAAACCCAGGCACCACAATCCCATTGACTTTCACGGGTTCAGGCTCTCCTTGATACCCTGAAGCTTTCACAAAGCACTCCATCAGTTTCAGGCCCTTTTTCTTGACCTTCGGCTTTTCTTCGTCAGATTTGTACCCCAAACCCTTCCGAGTAGTCTGTCCTCTGAAATCCGGCAATTTTGAACCTTTACCTGGCTCAAACTTCATTTTCTCCATAATCCTAGCCACCCTAGGATCCACCCACTCCTCAAAAGTGGCTGATACCTGGAACCTTGTGAAAGGTAGTATCTCCAAGGCAGCCACGGCATTGTCTAACTCAGCCCGGATGGTAACAATCTCTCCCTCATACGGGAATCTGATCATCTGATGCAAAGTGGAAGGCACGCCCCCAAGCTTGTGAAACCAAGGCCTTCCCAGCAATAAGGCAAAAGTGGCTGGGATGTCCAGCACTGTGAACTCGACCTCATCTTCAATCGGCCCTACTTTGACCATAGCCACAAAGGTACCCTCAACTCCTCGCTTACTGTCATCATAAGCTTTAATAGTCATACTGGAGGGGTCCAAGTCTGTTGCTTTCATACCCAATCTTGCCAGAATTTTCAACGGGCACACATTGATGGACGAACCGTCATCCACCATCACACATGAAGTTTTCTTGCCCCTCACTTCGGCCCTGATAAATAGAGGCCTATTATGATTCCTCCCCTCCGGCGGGAGATCATCCTCAGAGAAAGATATCTGCAAAGCTTCCTTCTGAACTGACCCAACAAACATTGCGGGGTTGGCATCCTCCGGTACCACAATCTTGCTCAAGGCCTCAACCATAGCCTGTCTATGCTCCCGAGATGCACATAATAGTTCCCAGATACTGACTTGTGCTCTAGTCTTCCTCAATTGCCTCAGCACTATATCCCCTTCAGTATTTTCTGCAGCCTCAACCACTTCTCTACCATCCGTCAAAGCTTCCTTACCCTTTTCCGCCATATCATTATAAAAACGACCGCTACGTGTCATTCCCCTTACTTCCTCCTCATCGCTGCTAGAGAAATCAAGCCAAAAGTCCTTCTTCTGCTCAAACTCATCCTCACTAGTGCTATCCCAGATTCCCAGGCAAAAGGCTTGAGGGTGAAAGGATTTTAGGACAAGGTCTTCTGGAAGGCCAGAATTGATCATATAGGCTGGTGGTGGTACGGCACGGTAGTTAGGTAAGGGGTTTCTGTGTGTATCGGGCTGTTCTGTTTCTGGGTTGGGTATTTTCTTGGAGTCTATGAGGTCTTGGATTTCATGGCGGAGTCGGGCGCAGTTGTCGGTGTCATGGCCCTTTTGTTGGGGTGGAAGTGGCAATAAAGGCTTAGGTTAATATGTGGTGGTAGGGGATTGGGTAATGGTTTGGTATCCAAGGGTTTTAAAAGCCCTTGCCTCTTCAACTTCTCTAGCACCTTAGACAGGGGCCTTCCTAAATTGGAAAACTGCCTGTTCCGGATAGCAGCAACTTCAGCAGAAACGGGCTTTGTTCCCGATGTTCCCCCAATGGGCCTCCTGTTTAGACCATAGAATTTTCTATTCTCGGCCTCTTCTTCCTCAATATCCATGACAGTTTCCCTCAACTGTCGAAAGTCTGCAATCATGGAGGTCATCCTCCTCAACTTGCCGTAAATGGAGGGCTTGGTGCCCTTGATAATCATCTTGATCTGATCTTTCTCCGAAGGCCTAGTCTGCATTTTTAATAAATGACCCCCTCCACCGGTCCACATACTCCTTAAAACTCTCCTCCGCTTTCTGCTTAACATTCTCCAGATCACGGAGTGACAAGTCGATCTCCAAGTCAGTGACATACTGTTTCAGGAAGGCATCAGCTAACTCCCTCCAATCTTCCTTCACCTTCTTCTCCAAACTGTGGTACCATACCACGGGAGCTCCTTCAAGTGACATTCCAAACATTTTCTGTACCTGACGATGAGACAAGCCAACTGAACTCATGACTGATACAAACTGTCGGAGATGCACCCTAGGATCCCCATTCCCGTTGAACTTAGCCATATCTGGCATCTTGAACTGTGCCTGGCAACTGTTCCTCAAAAGTCAATGTGTCATAATCCAGCAGATCCTCATTCTTACCCCTCATCTTGCGGGTAACCGACTCAACCTGATCCCGAAGTTTCTGTAGCTCTGTCTGAGACCCAGATACTCTGCCTGCTGCATACTCTGCCATATCATCATCAAAAGCGGGGGATCATCCCCCAATCTGTTCGGAGATTCCTCTTGCCTCACATCCCCAGAATTAACCCCGGCACGAGACCCAGCTATACCAGCCATAGCAGTAGTCAAAGCCTGCAACTGTTCAGTGATCTTGGCGAGACCATTCTCTAACTGATCCATACGGGACACCTCATTATCGGATTCACTCATACTTGTTCTTTTAGTGAGTCTGGTTCCTTCTCTAACCCAAACGGTATCTATGGTGTCTTTTAAGACACAGAGGATGTTAACAGGGTATATGTATGCATGATATGCATAAGAAATATATATCATTAAATCAAATAAAATTATCAAACAAATCGGCCTATCATCATTTTAGAAACTTTTGGGACAACTGTCATAAGGGTGAACCCGTCCCAGTTTAAATGGCACAACGAGTTCACGTCTTACGGCAAAGAGCCCAACTAAATCCAAATGATAATATTCGAAGACAAGCACTCAAGGGGGCCCATCAATCACTTAGAAGCTTTTGGCCCAATAGTCATGAAATACGTTCTTGTCCCAGTTTAAATGGCCCAACAAGCCCATCCCATGACAAATGGTCCAAATGGATCCAAACGGTGATGTTCCCAAACATAAGCATAGAAGGGAGATAATGCAAACATAACATAATAAATTTTTTTTATAATGGCCCATCAACATTTCAGAAGCCTTGGGCCTAATAGTCATACAGTACGAACTTGCCCCAGTTTAAATGGCCCAGCAAGCCCGCATTTCTGACAATAGTCCAACTGCATCCAAATGAGGATGGTCCACAAGCACATACTCAAGGAATAATTGCTACTTTAACCATACAAACCAGTCTATGGGTGGATTTGCAAGAGTATGGACAAAGGCTCTCACTGGCGAAGGATAGCCCACAACTAGGTCTCCCCACTCAAGGGTTCGAGCGACCAAGTGAGCGTATCCCTTCTTATACACTAAGGTACGTGCCAATGAGCTATGGTGTGTGATGGACTGTCAAATGGATTTCCCGTTGTAGATCCCCCAGAGGGAAGGTGGAGCGAGGCTCACTTAAATACCCAAGCCTCTTAGGCTCTTATCGCTTGTTGTCAGGAATAAACAACGAGTCCTCAAATTAGTCCATCACAAAGGCTACAAGTAGATGGCCATGTAGGTGCCCTCACAGCTTTTCCTTCTAGAAAGGTAGTGAATGAAGGAAGACACCAAACCATTACCTAGCCTCAAAGTGCCCTTGATTAAACCCTCACTTATCCACTATAGACATGGCCAATTAAAACATAAATCCACTCATTACAAGACAATATTTCGGGGCCAATTACATCCCCAGTGGAGTCGCCAGACTGTGGGACACAGAAACTGAGCGACGCCGTTCCTAGGCTCGCGGCCTAGTGGGAAGGATTACATAACATGGAGTCGCCACCCGGTGTGAACCGGGACAAAGATTTAAGGCCGCACTCACCCCTCGCAAGGGAAGACCTCAAACCGTTGGGTTCGGAATGGTCCCTTACTCATGTCACTTGTAATGAAAGGATTTATATAATAATTTAAACAAGCTGAAGTAGCACTTATTCCTAAGGGTATCATGCTTCTAAATTCACATTTATAAAATAAAATATGCGCCTAAATATACATGTATTTCACATATATCTTACATTTAAATTTGCATGCTTAACATATATCAAGATAGCAACTAACATACAACTTTACTTACATATCACATTCAGGAAAAACACAAGCACCCATATTGATCCTACAAGCACACATATGGGCATTTTTCCAAGCGGTACGTGGAATTGTAGCCCAAGTACAGACCGCACTACCGTCCATTCGGAATCGGCTACGGAATTTACGTCTGGGTTTCCATCCGATATACCGCAAGAAATAATGCTCAAATGTTATCATGACATGAGCATACGAATTGTGACACATTTGCATAAGAAAGATCAACTAATAGGCAATTATGCATGAATATAGTAAGACAGACTCAGTTCAGTGTGTGTGCGTTCGTGTAGCGTTCGTAAACGCGTTCGAACGGAAATGAAACAGAATGCTCACGTTCGAACAGCGTTCGTAAACGCGTTCGAACGGAAATGAAACAGATGCTCACGTTCGAGTAGCGTTCGTAAACGCGTTCGAACGGAAATGAAACAGAATGCTCACGTTCGAGTAGCGTTCGTAAATGCGTTCGAACGGAGACGAGACAGAATGCTCACGTTCGAGTAGCGTTCGTAAACGCGTTCGAACGGAGATGAGACAGAAAGCTCACGTTCGTATGGCGTTGTTAACGCGTTCAAACGGATACGAGACCTGACACATAATAAGGCAAAAACACATGCGCGTTCGAGTTGCGTTCGTGAACGCGTTCGAACGGATACGGACCTGATGCAATACATAAACAGAAAATAAAAGGGCGCGGCGAAGCACTGCCGTAAAGGTGACCTTTTGGGGCTCTTGATCTCTCAAAGAGAGGACCTTTAGACCAACATGCTAAGCCCATGCGCGTCATATCACACATGCAAGAATAGAACCAATCATATCAACCAAGTATGCCCGATTGAACGCATCTTACATCCAATCCGAACACACGTCAACCGGCGCGGCAAAGCATCGTGGTAAAGGGCTTTTAGCCCTTCCCCATAGGGGATCTCACAACACACTTACTAAGCCCATGCGCTCGATTGACTTATACATACGAAAATAAAGATAATAATATCAAACTAAGTATGCTCGATTGAACGTATCTTGCGTCCAACCGAACATACATCAACCGGCGCGGCGAAGTAGTGTCACGAAGGTGGCCTTTTCGGCTCTTGTCTCACAAATGGAGGACCTTTGGACTAACTCACTAAGCCCATGCGCTTGGTTGAATCATACAAAATAAACAATATTTTGAATTCAAGAGAAAACTAAATAAACAAAAAGCAACACAACGAAAGAGAGATGGTGCCGTTTACTCAAGCGGTACGTGGAGTTGTGGCCCGAGTACAGATCATATTACCGTCCATTCGGAATCGGCTATGAATTTTATGTCCGGGTTTCCATCCGATATACCGCGAGAGTTGACACATCTCTCATTCATCTAATGCCCACAACATATTACATCTCATAATTCATGCATATTTACATACTCAAAAATCACAACACACATTTCAACATTACAATCATACAAGAAATACTTAATAAATAATGCGGAAAAGGAAATGATACCCTCAGGTCTAACCTTTTAAGCCGTCTCTCAGACTCACGTTCCATGAAGATCGAAAGGGGGGTAAGGCTCCGCGACTTTTCTGGTCCGCTGGTTCAACGTCCTAGCTCACTGCTTCGCTGCTTTGCTTATTGTTCGAACTCCGTTCTGCTCCTATTCGGCTCCTGTTTTGCTGCTCACTGCACGGGCTACCTGTTTCAATGTTTTCAAAGAACTATTCCAAGTTGTGTGGGTTCTTAGTGCAATTAAAAGTGATTATTTTTAAGGTTATCTATGTAGTTTTCTAAGTTACTGTTTTTTTAAGGTTTTGGGCTACTGTTTTAAGGTAATCTAGGAGGTTGTTTTGGCGTGTTTTAGAATTCGGCTATGGGTGAGTTTGGTGTTCGGCTATGGAGGGTGGTGGCTTGTGGTGGTTTCTTTGTTTTCTTTTTGTGTGTGTATGAAGTGTTTTCTCTTGGATGTGTTTTGGGTGTGTAGAGAGAGTCTAGAGAGATTTCGAGAGAGCTTGGGTGTGAATTTTGTGTTGTGTGAAGGAGAGGATGGCCTTGGTTAGGGGTTGTTTATATAGAGAATGGCTAGGGTTTACAAGGGAAGGGATTGTGCATTAAATTAGGATGATTTAGTTTTAAACAAGGAAATCAAAGGATTGAGGGGGGGACACAAATATTTTACTTTAGGAAGTTGTAATATTTAATTTGTGTTGGTTTAGGAATACAAATATTTTTATTGGTAAGTATCTTATTAGATTAGGAAGTCAAATATGATTGGCTTTAATTGGTTAAGATTGATTTTAATTAGGCATATCTTCTTTTTAGTTTAGTATGTGATTTGTTTAATTTAGGCATGATTTTAGTTTAAGTTGGTATTGTTTATTTTAATTGGTAAATGATTTAAATGTTTTATTTTAATGTTTAATATTTAATTTAATATTTAATTATTTAATTTGGGATGTGTTTTATGGGCTTTGGGGAGCTAAATGGGCTAGGTGTGAGGCTAGCAGCAAAACCAGAATTACCGACACCGTTCGAACGCTCCCCGAACGCTAAACGAACGCCCGCAATCTGTTTCCCGTTCGAACGAAGTAACGAACGCAGCACACCACGAAGACAGTGAGCTTGTTTATTCTGAATTCCCCCTTCCGATATCCGTTTCCCGCGGCTTTCATGACTCAAAAGGTAGTGCCTCCAAATGAGACTCATCATCGGGTTTCACATGCGAAAATGCAATGCCTACAGATCCATATTATGGCAAAGTGTCATGAAGTTGAAATGGATTCCATGTATACCAACCTAGTTTGGACCACTGGTTGTTGTCCCGGAATGCATTGTGCCTATGGTACTATATTCAGTCTACAGGAAGAACATACATGGAAGGCAACGTACCAACGTACTAAGCTGGGCTTGAGCGAAAGGTATCGTATCAACATTTATGCGATTACGACGAAACCTTTTACTATGCCATGGTTAAATCCATTTGGATAAAGCTTGCCGAAGCTGCATGTTTCATTTATGAAATATGGCAGTTGACCGTCAAAATCGCTTCCTTAAACGGAAACCTTGGAGGATGTTTAAACATCCTGACGGTTTTGTCGTACCAAAACTAGTAAACAAGGTGTGCAGGTTATTGATCCATGTATGGATTGAAGCAAGCATTGAGTTCTTAGAACTATCGTTTCGATTGTAATCATAATGGTATATGATTTAATTCAAAACGAAAATGATTCTTGTGTATATAAGGAGGTTAGTGGGAGCGCACTGACAGTGAATGTCCTATCTAATGATGATATATCATTTCTTGGAAATGATATTTCCCATAATACAATCGGTGAAAGCTTGGCTTTCATGATAATTCTCCGTAGAATTCTTGGGAGAAACAACCTTTATTATAGGAATAAAGATCTACTAGGATAGATCTAAAAGTTGTTGGTACTCTCCGAGAACTCGTACAATGAAATAAATGTATGCGACCTGGTGTCTCATATACTTTGAGCATATGGAGTCACAATCAGGCTAATCCAAGTGATAGTCAGTGGATTGATGTTAAGAACATCCTTTAGTATCTTAGATGAACTAAGGATGCTTTCTTATACTATGGAAAAGGAGAACTTGAAGTTACTAGGTTCACCGTTGCAAGTTTCCAAACCGATAATAACGAATATAAGTCGTAACAAAGGTACTATAAAGTTTGAATATCATAACAGTGAGCTGGAAATCTTCCAAGCAAGATACTGTTACCGAATAAACAACACAAGCGGGTTATTGCCGCAGCTGAGGCAGCAATAGAAGCTATTTGGGTCGATAATAATCCTAATTAGATTAGGAGTAGTTCTGTTAGCAGCTGAGCTAGGCTTCAGCACAGGCTAAAGAATTAATGGTCTCATCAACGATCCATATATATACTTCAAATATTCATCTGATTCGTTCGGATCATACATCGTGGCGATGTGATGATCGAATAAATCGCATCAGATGATAATCATGCAAATCCGCTGACGAAAGCCTTTTCTCAGCAGAAATTTGAGCGAACCGTACATAGTTCGGGTGTAGGACACTTGAGTGATTGGCTATAGGCCAAGTGGGAGATTGTTGGACAATTATGTCCCATAGCATCACTATTTGTACAGATCATGGTGTTGTTGTACAAATTAACTATGTGACAAAAGAAATTGCCATTTTATCATTTGTAATTAGATTACCAAGATGTATAAATGATGAAATGTCCATATGATTAGTTCCAGATTGAGATGATATGAGACAATATCAATCCACGAAGGTTTAATCATTAAATATCCCTAGTCAGAGTATTATCGAGATTGGACATCGATAATGCGTAAAAGACTAGTATTACACTTGTGCGCGTTGTGGGAGCATAACGTCATAGTTCTCATATATTTGGGTATAGGATACTCATGCAAGTGTAATAGGAGGTTGTGTTTATCGATGGTACGGAAATAGCTTCACTCTGGATAGACCCCTCAGAATTTCATTGGTAGTATGACTATGTGTCTATGGAAGTCCGAATCAGGGTAGGTGTATTTGGTCTTAACCTGAGACTTGCACCGCTAATACTTGCGACAATCAATATACTTTGGTTTTGGTCGTCCAGGGCTTTAAAAGGTTCTGTGTACGCCTCTTCTGGGTATATTGAGAATCGTAGTGTATTGGGTGTGATGTCAAGACGGAAGTATCACTCCAGTCATAGTGGAGATGATGGTCACGTAGGATACGGAACTGATGCTCTTTTATGCTGCAGCTATCGGGATAATATGACTAGGTCATGATTATCCGATTATAGAGACTAGTTACCAGAGATCCGATATGTCCTTCGTACGGGGCAGACATAATTCCAGCCTCAGGCCTTGCACGTGACATCCGATACTGGATCGAAATACACAATACTACGTATACTACGCCTGATATAGATCACATATTCCTATAAGAATATTTATGGAGAATTGGGTAGGCATGATGCTTTGCTAGAAGCCAACCATGTCTTGTAAATCGGTAAAAACGTAGTACTAGGTAAGTACGTGTTCGGATAGTCCGACGACCGGATTTACTGCCAACATATCCAGGGATCTCATGGGTTGCTTCCCGAAGATTCACCGATGACGTATGACTCGCACTTTATTAATTTGGGATTATTTATAAGAGAGAGAAAATTAATCTGGGATTAATTACAGAGATATTTTATCTGGGATAAAATATTAATAAAAGAGAGATAACGATTAATTTGGAATTAATCGATAAAAAAATATATTCGATATATTATACGAAATTGGATTTCGACGCGGAATTGAAATTAGATTTTAATTCGGGCGAACGAGTTAATTTAGAATTAATTCGTCAGCGACGTGAATAGTAATTTTGCTATGCATAATTATTTAATTACGTCGCAACGGAAAATTCATTAATTCGGAATTAGCGAACCCGAGCCCGGGAGTGTTTGCGGAACCACTCGCATTTCGAATTCAAGTGCGGCCCACAAGTCACATCAAGCGTCAATATCACTAGTCAATCAATTGATGTGATGTCTAGTCACTTTGAGTGATGTGACAACTTGTCACTTGTGATTGATGGTGGTAGTTGGAAAGCATTAATTGCTTTTTGGCTCCAAAATTTTATTTGACTTTTTGAAAGCCATTTACAAAATTTTGGATTAGATTTTGGTATTAGGTTTTTAGAAAACCAAAACCAACACACTTCACTCTTCTCTCTCCCAAAATTTTCGGCCAAGGGCCATATTTTTCTTCTCTCTCTTTTTCTCTAACAAAACCGAGAGCTTGATGATGAACAAGGAAGATTTATGGCAAATCTTTCCATTGCTAGCACATAAAGCGTCATCCAAGGTGATAGGAAACCAACTTGTGAGCATGGAATCACCATTTGCAAAGATTGGAGCACACTTGGAGGTGATGACCGAAAATGAGGAGCTCAAAAACAGCCCACTACCGAGCACACCATGGAGGGGAGACAAGTTTTTGTTCCTCGCATTGCATAACCGATCGTTGTAAGTATGATTCCGCCATGCTTTTACGAGTATTCACATATGATTTCTTGCTTGAATTGATCATTGGGACTTAATAGAAACCCAACATGGACTTCAATTAGCATGAAAAAATTCTCAATGTGAGACTTAGGGTCAGTGTGCCCCATGTATGAGTTTATAGACGCCATCGTGAACCGCCTAGGAAATTCTGCTAACAAGATTTCTTTCGTAAAGGGAGATGACTTCTCCCCGTCCTGACCATCCCATTTATCTGGCTTTAGGTTTTCTTCCCACTTTTTCATTTCCTTCCTAAACTATGCTTTCATATGGTTATCAGTATTATCATGCTGCCTCCCCCGAGCTTCCTCAAGTCTGCTACCCCGAACACGACGCATTCCACGACTAGATATTTTTCGATCACCTCTCTCATGCCTCATATATTCTTCCTTCTTAGAGCGTGGGCTATTACTCGAAGACTCTAGTGTTTGCCTCTCTTATTCTTCCCCTCATATTCTTTCTGCTGGCGAGGCTCTCACTATCACCACTAACCTCACCCTCTGTGGATCCTTCCTCCCGGGTTCATCGTCACCACTTAGGTCTACAACCCTTTTCCCTTCCGCTATCTCATTTCTCCTTCGACTCGGACCAGCCTCCAACCTTTCATTATTCACTTTTTCTAGCCTTTCCAGCTTCTCCAACATGACCTTCATGAGGGTCTGGTTCTCCTACATATCATTTCGCATGCTTTCCTTCATTTTCCCCATCCACTCAATTGTTGAACTCTCCGACAACCTATAATTCCCATCTTCGGAAAATCTGGCGAAAAACAAGACAAACACAAGAAATCGAACATAGAGTGTTTAACGTGGTTCGGCGGAGCTAATCCTGCCTACATCCACGGGCACAAAGTGGGGGTGGGGGTTCGTTTTTATTACCAAACCGAGCTCGGCCGACCTATTTTAGTGAAGGTCTAAAGAAACCGAGCAGTTGGTTCTCTTTCAATACTTCTTACAAGTGATTCTCAAATGGGAAAATTTGTAACCCTTACAAATGTGATCAACCTTCCTTTATATACTAATGGATATTGAACACTGTTTCCATATCTTTGTGACGCCAGCCCTGCAGGTCTGCGGATTTTCGGCGATCTGACAGGTTCTCTTCCTCAATCTGCCATCACCGAAAGCAAAGTCTACCCTCTGATTTCCCGTCACATCACGCCGTAAAAGTACACTGTCAAACATTTTCATTAATGATGACAGCCTGTCGAATTTCGAATGTGAGTTGATTTTGGAGGGAAAAATCCAACTACTCTGATACGTCGGTCTTCAAGAGGTCGGTCAAGTGACATGTCGGGCTTCCCAGACTACCTATGTCCTGACCCGAAATATCTGAACTCATCAACTTGTTCTAGGAGGCAGGATAGAACCAAGTCGAGCTTCCGATCTAATGTGGTCGGTCTCGGTTCTGATGTTGTCGGTCTCTAAAGCTGGTACCATGTTGCATCTTCTGGTCGGTCGTACCCAAAAAACCTTTACCCGAGCTCCAAGCCGGGTTGGAGAACAACATATACCCTTCTGACTCCCTGGTCCTTTCGGATGAGGAGAATTTCCTCATTTACCATTACCGAACTGTTCAGAAACCTTAACCGTAGAAATCTCCATCAACATAAGTATAGAATATATACTTGATATTGTGAAAGTTTAATTCACACCCAAAAAGTGAATTAGGTCATCACGAGCTTGGGAAAAAATTATAATGATTTGATTGGTACTCCTAACGCGAATTGAATTAATGAATCATGAAACTAGGATAATTTAGAAGTAAATTAGTGGAACCACGTAAAAATCTTTATTTGCCCTTAGGATCGTGGTTGAATTGATAAGATTGAAATTAAGAATAGAATTGAGGGTGTTTAGTATTAAATGTTTTAATTCCCAAATTACTTCCTCTTGAATTGTCTAGTTATAGTTTAATTAGAATTTCAGGATAACCTTGAGGCTTAAAAGCTTTAGGCATGGATCCGATGATTTAAACTGAAAATCTACTGCCAAGAGAATCAATAATTCACTGTGAGTTCTCGTGTAGTCCATTTCTTTGGCAGTTTCATCATTTTTTTTCTTCATTCTTGATGTCTCAAAATTTAAAATTGAAACTGTCTTTTCTTTTTATTTTAGGAGAAGATATTATTAGATAGGCAGATAAAATAGGTTTGCCCATCATCTGTTATTTACCACTTAATTTTTGCAAATAATTTTGTAATATAAAAGTGATTATAAGAATATGTAATAAAATATATAGCTTTGATAATTTAAAAAATTTGAAGCTGCCTTAAGCAACCCCAGCCAAAGCAAAATTTTATTCCTTTTTTACCCTTTGTTTTTTCTCAATCGTGCTTGGTTGTAAGAATTTATGTAGCCGTTATTGTAAGAGTTTCATTACTCCATAAAAATTACAATAATAGGTGGAGCGTCTACGCCAAAATTAATAACACAATAGACTTATTGTTTTTTATTCCCACAAAAACTCGGTAAAAAACTTTAAAAAATATAGATTTAATATAAGATTTGAAATAATGATGGGAGATAATGTAAAATAATACAAGGTTTAGTGTAAATTTTACATTAAAAAATAGAGTTACAATTGGGATGCTCTTATAAATTATTTGTTGAAAACCCAGGCCAATCTCTCTCTCTCTCTCTATGAAAAATGGACGATAAATTGAAAGAAAATTGGATATCGCGCGTATGATACACGAGATGAGTTGGGGGTGTCCCCCTTCCTTTACGCACAAAGAATAATATTAATTAAATAATGATGTCTCTTTCGAAGTAAGGAGTTCTGTTTCAGCTTCTTTACCTAAAATAAAATGATGCCTCCCTCTCTTTAAGTGTTCTAAGCAAACCAATGATTTTTCATTTTAGATTCCCACTTTTTATTTTAAAATTTTAAATTTTGATAAGAATTCAGAATAATTTTTTATCCCTATTTGAAAATCAATATGAAATTTAAAATATTTTTTAATCTCGAATTCATAATAAAAACGGATCAGGATTGATAAATCCCTACTAATTCCGATCGATTATCAATTTGTCATCTTTGCCTGTATCACTTGAAATAATTAATTATTACTGTCATATTAACAATTTTTTTTTTTTGGAGAATTAACATTTTACTAGTTGCGATGAAATTATAAATTCCAATTATGTAAAGTGTAGTATTATTTGAAGATTTTTGATAATTTTTTGTCAAATTTCTATATCAAATCTGTTATCGCCATAACACTTGTTGAATGATTTTGATGATGCAACATTAAGATTTCGACGCGCATTCGCGAGCATTATAAAAATATGTGGAAGCAAATGGATGTGAAGACTCAAAAGCTAAACGAAGATATCAAGTGTAGTTTTATAGCTTAGGGCTCTCGATATAAGTGAGATGATAATTTAAGTATACTAAACTCATAAGACTCATACATATTCATATCAATGCATTAGGGTTATGAGCAAAATATTTTTAAATCTTCAAATCCTGAGTTTTCGCACTGTGACGACATACCGGTCCCTGATATCGGCATATCGATGTCTCTACTCTGCCATGTGCTGTTTTTCATGCTCTCTGGAATTGGGTTACTCCATGTCGCTCTACTATACCGGTTAGTCTGGAGTTTGCATAGTTACTGGAACCGGGATGGATCATACCGATCCACATACCAGTTAGCTAACTTGCATACCGATCACAATATCGATAAGTAATCCAGTTGGTCTGCGCTTTAATCTTCAACGGTCATATTCCTATAGTCGTTTAAATTACATGATCGACATACCGGTCTTATGACAGAGAGTTAGGGGTAGTTTTCACCTTCATTATGTATTGAACCCCAATTTTATTTTTGCCAAGTTTTTTACACTTTCTAACATTTCTTTGAAAGCAAAAATAGAGAGTTTACCTTAACCTTCATTATCAAACATTATCTTCATAATCAAAGCTTACATACTACATCTTCATATCATATTAGTGATCTTGAAATTACTTGGGTTAACAACTCACACCCTCAATCTTCTTTATCCTTTGTGAGTACCCAAGCTGTGTTGTAAGATCTTCTTTATCTTTCAAACACTTGTGGTTGTGGAAATCCCTTGTTGAGTGGGTATACTCAAAAAAGTGTTTTGGTTGTAAATGTTAGGGTTGGTGCTCGGAGTGCCAATCCAGATCGTATTTGTGTCCGATTCATAAATACGAACAATATCTTTTTTCCATAATATTACTTATTTAATAGTAGCACCCCTTGTCTTTTATACACATATTCGATCTAATTGCGATTAGATATCTAATTATGATTATATTGAAACTAAATCTGATTTAGTGATACGTGTATATTAGACAAAGACCCTAGGATTTACAATGTAGTGCGCAGTTACAACGTAGTTTGTAATTGACATTGGGAAGCGTCACTATAAGTTTTATATCCTAAAATAAAGTTCCTGGTCAAGATTTACTAACACGGTTCGGTTAGTAAAATTCGCTGAGACCAGTACACGTCGTATATCGAGACTTGGTCCGATGGTTTATCCTAATGAACCATGAGTCTGAGGAGACTCGTATAGACGTGTAAGTGTTTATAAGGGATAAACATTGAACGAGTCACCGAAGATTTCCTAATAGATGGTACACCAACGTCAATAGGAATCTTCTCGGGTCAAGTGAGCATAGTGGTCATTCGACTTGAGATACCACTGTGGATATATGAGGTATCATCCACACTTTGATGGCAATCACGTCACTGATCTATTTAGATCAGACCTCCGCCTATTCGTTGGGTGTGGACTGATTCTCATGATATCTTGTGCGTATCAAGATAAGATCCGTCAGTTCTGTGTACAGAGCATAGGTATTCAATGTGCAATTAGCAATCTGTTAAATCCATGGGCCTGTGGTACACTGTAGAAGTTAGTTCTGAGTGTTATTAAGAGATTGCTAATAGAATCGTCGACGAGATTATACATATAGAAATTTGACGTTTTTATCTATATCTCTGGGATAATCCGAATACATGCGACGAAGGGATTATACGTATGCGATGACCTCGACCTGTATGATTCAACGAGTTTATCTGTGGTCGTCATAATTTATGGGTGGATATATTATGGACACGAAATTAGATTTCGTGACGGATATGCCTGAATCTAGAGAGTTTCACTAATGAAATATACCCGTAGAGCACTAGGGTAATTTTTATAAATAATACTGATTATTTATGAGTCGTTTAACGGTTAAATGAAAATACATATTTTTGAGATCTTTCGGCCATTTATTAAATGTCGAATTGTAATATTTGACATTTATAATTAATATATGTATTTTGATTATTTAATGTAAATATAATACATATATTTGAGATATTTGTATTTAATTATTTAATTATTCAAATGTTGAATAATTGAATTAATTAAATATTTAATATCTTATTTGCTTATTAAGATAAGATAAATGACAATTCTTTATTGGATAAAATGGCTAATTTTAATTGGTTAAATTGGCATGATTTAATTGGTTGGAATGTGATAAACATTAATTTGATTAATGTTTTTAGACCACAAATAATTAAATCAATTTCCAATTAATTAAAACAAAAAATGAAAAATGTGGTTATTATTATTTCCTTCAAAATTTGGTAATTGGGGAAATTATATAAACCCATTTTTTTGGCTTTTTTTTTTTTTTTTTTTTTTTTTTTTTAATAATTCTATGTACCCTAAAATCAAATACAAAAGAGAGAAAGAGAAGAAAAGAAAAAGAAAGAAGAAAAGCTTGCTTATTTTGGAAATTTGGTAAGGATTTTCACACTTTCTTCTTCTTGAAAATTGTTTCTATGAACATAAGCTTCAACATGTATAACTTAGTTTCTTCTCTACTTTCTTATGGTTGTGTTTTGATGGTTGGGATCATGATTGAAATATGGAAGCATGTATTAGTATAAGAATGCATGAAATTAGTTCTTAAGCATTCTTTTAACCATTTGATGGTGTAGTTGCCATTCTAGAGTTGCTTAGCCACTCATAAATGACCTAGAATTGTTCTTGAGTTGTTTCATGGTGGTGAGACTTGTTTGGTGTTGAAAGAATTGAATTATAGTGTTGAATTTAATTATTTTGGTGTTAATTTACCAATTTGTGGAAATTGTAAAATTAGGGTTCATAACTCACTCCAAATTTGGGGCTTTTCATATATGTGTTAATTAATGATGTGTATATGATGCATATAAATTTTGGTGTTGATTGGATTTGACCTTGATTGGTTTTGAATCAATTTGGACTAAAGTGCAATTCTTGGAAAATTGAGGGACCTATTCGGCAATTTTGAAAAATTATTTTTCTTGAATTTTAATTTGTATTTTGACATGTATGACATGTATAAATCATTTTTGTAGTGATTGGGAATCACCTAATTATGTTTTTGACAAATTAGGACTAAAATGATCAAAATTCAAAGTTGTAGGGGCATTACCGTAAATGCTGAAAAATCTGGAAATTTTTCAGATTTTCAGTTTAATGTACATTTGATGAACAAATCATTTTGGTTGTGATTGGAAATCATCTAAGCTTATTTTGAACAAGTTAGGACTAAAATGATTAAAATAGAAAGGTTTAGAGCTTTATAGTAATTTTCTGAAATTATAATTTACGGGTTAAAGATTTATGTTTTTGAGTATTGAGTGATTAAAATAAATATGTTTATTTTAATTACCCAATAAAAATTAAAGAAATAGGAAAATTTTGATTTTCCGCGTTCCGCTGCCAAACCCAGGTATTTTACCCAAAACCCCAATAGTAAAAAGGTTTAAGAGTGAACTTAGGTGATAAAACTCTCGTGTAAATGTTTGGAGTGAACCTAGGGGATAAAATTGTTGGTTGTGAGTGAGCTACGGAAAACTTACGGTGTAAAGTGTGGAATCACTTTTGGATAGTGGAAAACTTCAAGCGCGGTTTGGAGGAGTAGACGTAGGCATTGTTGGCCGAACTATTATAAATCTCGGTGTCAATTTTTCTAACCCTTACTCTTTTATTTATCGCGAGTTTATTTTAGATTTACGTTAGTAACTTGCTTTTAGGAAATATATTATTGAGTATTAATTGTATAAATTGCACTCTAAACTTAATTGATAAAAGCTACCATATCAGTAGCTTAAAAGCTACACAAAGTTTTTTTCCCTAAAGAAAAAGTTTACACAATGTTTCCTTAAAACACACTTCAAATTCTTTGACTTCAAAGATAACTAATGTTAATTCAACACTCAAATTGACAACTTAGTTAACTCAATTCTCGTGGTGGAAATAAAAGGTTATTTGTTCAAATTTTATATGATACATTTAATTTAGATTTGCATGGTGGTAATGTGCAATATATATGGAAAATATTTAGATCATTCTTTGAAGAAAACTTAATTAATTTTGATGCGGGACCTAACAAAATCCATTACTATAGATTTTTTTTATTTTTTTTTTAAATGAAAATAAAAATTATTTCATTGTTAGAATCCAATAATCATACAATAAGAATTTTTGGGAAATATTTCGATTTGGCCCGATCTTTACACTGCTCAAATTAATTAAATCGAAGATCATAGAACAAATAATTAAGAGAATGTACAATTCCTATTATTTATTACAACAAATTTATTTATTTATAATTAGAATATGTGACCATTTTATGAGCATAAAATTTGTGATATCTACAAAGTATTGAATTTGTTGGTTAGGTTTATAAAAGTTACTGCTTGTAACCAAAATTACCTTGTGTTATGTTGCCATTTGATAGGAGAGTTGGTTAGGTTTATAAAAGTTACAGCTTGTAACCAAATCAACCTTGTCATTTGATAGAGAAGAATAATGCTGGAATTATTCTTTAGAAGCTTGGAAGCCCAAAATAGGAATATGCCTCCATTACTAATTGAAGTTTAGAGTTCAGATTTGCAAATCTCCATGTTTCATTTATTACATGAGTTTGCTATTTCAGAAACATATATATATATAAACCCCCAAAAGTTTGGCAAAAATGACAAATACACTCTTTTGGTTTGAGAAAAAGACTTTTGCACCCCTTCTCTCATTTTATCGAAAAGTTGACATGGGATGAGGAAAATATTTATTTCAGTTAAGAATTGATCTTGGTTTATTAATATGAATTTAAGACAATTTATAAGTTTTAAACTTTTTTTTTTTTTTTTTTGAATTTAAAACAACACTCAACTCTTAAAATTATAAATTTGTTAAGTTAGGCCTAGGGCAGAAGGTCCTTATGACCATCCTAGGCTCCAACCTCTGAAAAAAAAAATTTGATGTTTTCGTTCATAATTCTTTAAGAATATGACATATAATAAAAACTCTTTTTATTTAACTGTAAAATTGTCATGTTTAGAAAGTTATTGAATTTTTTTGTGGTATGCATTTGGACTCCTACAATAAAATTTTCATATTTCGCTGATATGAAACAGGATACGAAATAGACGAAACCCGATCCAAGATCCCGTAGACCCCCAAAGAACCTGTCCTTGAAAACCCTTGGAGATAGCCTCAGATGAATTTTGCCAGCAAATAGGACGCCACAAAGGATGCCAACCCTTTGATAAGTCTTTGTTCAATCACTGAACGATGATAAAATTTCTCAATCTCAAGAAAATGTTACTATTCACGCACAAATAATAGGGTTCCTCATTAAGAGTTGTTTTTGAGTTTAAATAGTAACATACTCAAACCCTAAGAGAGCTAAAAAGACTAATATAGCCCTAAACTACCCATTACCAACTAAAAGCCCATAATTCCTAATTTCTAGCCCATTTTGAACCCATAAATAAATAAAATAAACTAACTCAAAAAATAAATAAAAACAGACATTCACGTTGGTTCCATATATGAAAATAAATAATAAATAAACCTAAAGAAACGAAATCAATCCATGCTGCTAGGATCACATCATTCTCCCTCTCTTGAAAAGGATTCGTCCTCGAATCCGTGCCCGGATCATAGATAGTAATGATAAAATCAATTGGACGATTATTCTGGAACAAGGAAAAATCACATGGAAGAAAAGTGTCAATGTTAGTACAATAATGCTTGTGTATTGTTCCATTTTGCCCATACTCTTCCGCAAAATCTAATTTTATTGCACTCTCCCTCCCAATGAGATTCCTAATTAAGTTCACACTCTCAATCTCATTCACAACAAATTCTACATGCTTAACACTCACAAAACTCTCACACGTATTTACCCATGTGTTTCCCGACTCACTACTCACATTTGCATGTTCAAAACTCTCAACACATTCAACTACACATGTAGTTTCATCAATACATTTATCCATGCATTGAGCTTCAAATTTATCATCACCAGCAACAGCTAAGTCATCCACTTCAGTAATAGAAATAACTTCAGCATCACACTCACTCTTCACTGCTTGCTCACTCACTATCATGCACATATTTTCTTCTTGTATATTCACAATATCACTAGGAAGTTTATGTGCTAAGCACTCGACATCTCTTTCTTTTTTCCTCTTTTCAACCTCACTTCTCCTCTTCATTATTAATTGATCTTTGTATGCTTGTTGTGGTGTTAAAAGAGAAAGAATCACTGACCTCCGCTCTGTGACATAAATGTACCTACTCCTCTCAACATGATGCCACACTTGCCTATCATACTTCCATGACCCACCCAACAATACATGACAATCAAGCATAGGCACCACATCACATAATACTTCATCATGAAACCTCATAGTAGTAAAGGCAACCATGACTTGATACTCCACCTTAACTTCATCACAATTAGGCAAACCTCGTAACATATAAGGCTTAGGATGGTTTCGCAATGACAACCTCAATTTCTCCACGAGACTGGTACTAACTAAATTAGCCCAATGTTCCCCATCAATAATCACACTGCACACCTCATCTTTCACAAATACTCTAGTACGAAAGATATTATCTCTTGGTTGCCCCATAATATCAACCAACGCACTTGGCATCTTGACAAAAATAAACTCAAGAAGGAAGAAAAGACTAAAAAAATGACAAAGATAAAGACAAGACTAAAAATAAGACTAAAAAAACCACATGAGTTTCAAAACAAAACACAAAAAAATCAGATTCAAAATTCAGTGACAAATTCAACCAAAATTTTCTTTTCGATTAAGGAACACTAAGACAATCCCTAGCACAACTTAACACACAAGATAATTGATCAAACTTTACTGACCAGATCTGATTTTTTTTTTTTAACAACAGCAACAGCCTATTAACAAAGTTTTCATGCAAAAAGGTCAAAAAAACAAACAAACCCTACTGCCTACTGATTTGCACTAGTCAATGAAGGAAATTTTTTTTTTGGGTTCACAGCCTCACAGGCGTGAACTTACTTAACTTTTTTTCTTTTTTTGTTTGTTTTTTTTTTGTTCACAGGCGTGAACTTTCTCCTTTTTTTTGTTTTTTTTTTTTTTGCGAGACAATAACCCTACTCTTTTTGGTGAAGACACACGAACACGACACAAGGCAGAACAAAGAGATTTTTTTTTAACTGACAGACACAAATATAAAAGTAAGAAATAGTTTTTTTTTTTTTTTTGATTGACAGCAGTAGAAGGCTATCAATGACTCAATGAATATGACAGCAAAAACAAGACTTCAAAGACCGAATTAACAGGAAAAAAAGAAGAAACGAAAATAAATAAAAGTCAGACCTGAAATCTGGCTCTGATACCAATTGATATGAAACAGGATACGAAACAGACGAAACCCGATCCAAGATCCCGTAGACCCCCAAAGAACCTGTCCTTGAAAACCCTTGGAGATAGCCTCAGATGAATTTTGCCAGCAAATAGGACGCCACAAAGGATGCCAACCCTTTGATAAGTCTTTGTTCAATCACTGAACGATGATAAAATTTCTCAATCTCAAGAAAAGGTTACTATTCACGCACAAATAATAGGGTTCCTCATTAAGAGTTGTTTTTGAGTTTAAATAGTAACATACTCAAACCCTAAGAGAGCTAAAAAGACTAATATAGCCCTAAACTACCCATTACCAACTAAAAGCTCATAATTCCTAATTTCTAGCCCATTTTGAACCCATAAATAAATAAAATAAACTAACTCAAAAAAATAAATAAAAACAGACATTCACGTTGGTTCCATATATGAAAATAAATAATAAATAAGCCTAAAGAAACGAAATCAATCCATGCTGCTAGGATCACATCATTTGTTGTTGATTCTGTCTATGAATTTATATATGGTATATAACAAATTCACCTATGAGTGAGACCATATGATTCTGTCTATGAATTTTGTAACCAAAAGTACCTTGTGTTATGTTGCCATTTGATAGGAGAGTTGGTTAGGTTTATAAAAGTTACAGCTTGTAACCAAATCAACCTTGTCATTTGATAGAGAAGAATAATGCTGGAATTATTCTTTAGAAGCTTGGAAGCCCAAAATAGGAATATGCCTCCATTACTAATTGAAGTTTAGAGTTCAGATTTGCAAATCTCCCATGTTTCATTTATTACATGAGTTTGCTATTTCAGAAACATATATATATATATATATATATATAAACCCCCAAAAGTTTGGCAAAAATGACAAATACACTCTTTTGGTTTGAGAAAAAGACTTGTGCACCCCTTTTCTCATTTTATCGAAAAGTTGACATGGGATGAGGAAAATATTTATTTCAGTTAAGAATTGATCTTGGTTTATTAATATGAATTTAAGACAATTTATAAGTTTTAAACTTTTTTTTTTTTTTTTTTTGAATTTAAAACAACACTCAACTCTTAAAATTATAAATTTGTTAAGTTAGGCCTAGGGCAGAAGGTCCTTATGACCATCCTAGGCTCCAACCTCTGAAAAAAAAATTTGATGTTTTCGTTCATAATTCTTTAAGAATATGACATATAATAAAAACTCTTTTTATTTAACTGTAAAATTGTCATGTTTAGAAAGTTATTGAATTTTTTTGTGGTATGCATTTGGACTCCTACAATAAAATTTTCATATTTCGCTGTTGATTCTGTCTATGAATTTATATATGGTATATAACAAATTCACTAAGGACCGTAAGAAAGATATGCTTACACGTAACGGGATGAGAATATTGGGAAAAATATTTCACATCGGTTGAGAATTTATCATGATTTAAGAATATAATTTTAAAACAACCCTCAACTTTTTAAATTGAATTCGACCCATAAATTTCCACAATTCACTGTCTCAAATCAAGAGGGCATATTTATCCTTTTTGCAAATATATATATATATATATATATATACTAGATATTGCATGTGCCTCCGGCACGGTTTTACAGAATTTATAGAGAGATTAACATTCTGTTATTTAATTTGTTTGTTAATTTTCAGAGATATTCTATCATGCAATGATTTTATTTTTTAATTAAATGATTTTATTCTTTAATTTATTTGGTAGTTTTCATTTTCCTTTAATAAATGATTTTATTCTTTAATTTATTTGGTAGTTTTCATTTTTCATTTTTATAGAGATTCTATAATGGAATGATTCTTTATCAGCCATTAGATTATAATGAAATGATCTGAGCCGCCAATTAAGCCACATAAAGATAGCATTTGGATACATTATCTCTCTTAATCACAATCATTGGTTGCCTTCTCTTTCCTCCCACACCATTGTGCTTTATAATATATATATTTTGCTCAAAGACAATTAACTCTTATTTTGAGTGAGAATTTATAAACATTCAAAATTAATTTCAATTTGATTAAAATTAGTTTTTTTTTTTTTTTTGGCAAATGAAATTTTACCTTGAGTTACAAAAAAGAGAGCTTGAGATTTTGTTTTTTCACCATCAATTAGGTGGCCATCTTTGTTGACTAGGCATTGTAACCAAATGATCAATATAGGAAAAAGTTTGATTTTTCAATTTGCAACAATAATATATATTATCTGTAATGTAATTTGGTAGGCCTCAAACATTTTGTTACCATCCAAGTTTTAGGTAATGGTTGGAATTCATGTTCTTAAAACAAGCACTATAATGCAGAGTGCCATTGCAATTTAATCATATGATTATTAACTTCAACGAGAAAACCATACCTTCAAAATCAAACTCACTCTCAGAAATACAGTCCAAAAAATCTATTAAGCGTATGTTAGAAATTCGTGTATGCTTATTGATGGACCTAACATAGGAGATCCAAAAAAACATTAATAGCATATCCGGCCCGTCATACTAACAAATATAGAAAATTATCATATTACTTACTCCTAACATATCGAGCCCCGCAGTTCCTATCCTCATAAGGATTTTTGATATTCCTAATTATCATACAAGTATTTAAACTGGTCCCTAAATTTAATTTATAACTATTGCCATATATAAAATTTTATGTTGACAAAACACACAAGATCACTAGAAATTGTTGAAACAAAAAATTGAAAATGTGTTCAGCAATAATAACAGTAGCAGTACAATACAAAAGATATGATGTAAACAATAAAAGAGTAAGAAATTATTGAGATATGTTCAAGTCAGTGTCCTTAAAATAAATTCACTTCCTACCGTTGGTGCTAAGGATATTGTAAGATGTCTGTCTCCCAAGATATACTAGGAACGAATAATCTCAGAGTACAACCAAATTATTCAAGCAAACTTAGATAAAAAAGAACTCGATCACAAAATAGGATGATGGTAGAGGAAAAAAACTTTTGTGTTATTTGTGTGTGAATGTTTTATCTCAATAAGGCTTCCTTTTTCCACATGAAGCCAGTGGCTTTCTTTTATAGAATAAAAAAGGAGTAATCAAAGGGAGTTATCATGATTTAACATTGAATAATTAAACCCTTATCTTTGATCTATTTATATAATGAAACCGTTAGCTCAAATCTAACTCCAACTTTTTGAATTATGAAAAATTGTTCAACTATAAAAAATTAAGATTGAATTTAGCAAAAACTTCACTAAGGCAGGTTTGTTTGAATTGAGCCATCATTCGTGTATGCAAGAATGCAGGTGTACAAGAGTTGAACCAATTCGTTTTGAGATTTGCACCATTTATGTGGGCCCGCATAGAGGGCGCCTCTATCATTACATTTCTTATTCAACTACACTTGATAGTCATATATAAACCTATTTAACCTTTGTTTTATTTCTAATTGGAGATTGCTCTATTTCATTTTATTTTTCTATCTCAATAGGTGTCATTTGAGAGGCAATTTCTTATTTATCAGAGTATCATTTTGAACATATAAATATATGATTCTGTAGTACTCATGAAGGAGAATCTGAATCACCCATGACCTCTTACTTTCACTAAATCGGTCCCACTCAAAATTATATTTCAAAATAGCAAATCATGTTATTTTTCCAACAATCTCTATGAATGAATGAAAATTGATAGAAAAACATAAAATATATATTTTCACATCAAAATATTTTGAACCAATAACTGAGTTCTCATTGTATCTTCCTAACACAACTGAGTTCTCATTGTTATCTTCTTTTTGGCCTATAACAATTATCTCGTTATGCAAGAGTTTCTTAGAATTAATACTCTTTGAAGCAATCTCACTTATCTCTCACACATGTGATTTCTTAATCAGAAGTAATCAACCTTATTCTATAGAATCATTAAGATTATAGCTTATCCTTGCTTCTTTAAACATCACCGATTCATCATATGATTGGATAAGAGAATAGCACCTTACAGTGATCCAACAAAGTCTTTACAATTAGGTTATCTATTTGAACCTAGATCTTGGGATTTCCAATTAGTTAGGTTGGATTTTTCTTCGTATTGACTTATTATTTTATAGGCTTAAGTCCCTTTCCCATTGATGTTTCCCCTATTGTTTCTTTATTTAACCATTTGATTAGTGGATCCGTAATATTATTCTTTGACCTCACCTAGTCAATAAAAACATACCAATAGAGAGTATCTGTCTAATGGTATTTTGCATGCATTGAATATATCTAGACTTGCCATTCACTACAAGAAAATGTACCTTTAGCGTCCAAACATTTAACGTCGAAATTAATTTCGACGCTAATAATAATTTTTAGCATCGATAATAATATTCGATGCTAAATGTCAATATTTTAGCGTCGAAAATACTTTTCGACGCCAAATGATATACTTTTAACGTCGAATATGAAAAACGACGCTGAAAGTAGTAATTTTAGCATAAAAAATATGTCGACGCTAAAGGTTTTCAACTATTCCCATTACCTTTGGCGTCGAAATAATTTACGATGCTAAAATTACTACTTTTAGCGTCGAAATGACATATTCGACGCTAATAATTTGACATTTAACGTCAACTATTTTGCGTCGCTAAAGCTTTATGACAATACCACCGACAATCCTTTAACCTTTAGCGTCGAAATTAATTTCGACGCAAAAAATCGGACATTTAGCGTCGAATTGGAGGACTTTGACGCTAAAACTATATTAAAATACAGCACCACCAAACCTTCTTCCCCTTCTATTTTTTCTCTCATCCTCTGCAATCTCATCCTCTGTAATCTTACTCTCTCATCTGCAACCTCACAACTCTCCTACAAATTTTCAATAAAACTCTAATTAATTTTCCATAAGGTAAATTTTCTTTCATATATCTTTATTATTTTTCTTTATATTTGCAAAGAATAAGTATATATCTCACTTAAATATTTCAGTTTAATCTTTCTAAAAAATTATGGTTTTCATTTTTTATAATTATTTTTATTATATATTTTGTGTTAGTGGTTTATGATACATATATGTAAATTAGTTAATTAACTAAATATATTTTATTTTGCAACTAATTAATTAATTAATTAACTAAATATATATATGTATGATTAAATAAATAATTAATGAATTGGTGATGTTGATGAGTGTAATATGATGTCTAATAATTATATTTTTATATTTAGATATTTGGCTGAAATTGATAGAAATTGGATGAGCTTGGTGGATAGATTGAGTGTTGAATACCGTAATGGAGTGTATGAGTTCATGAAATCGGTAAAGCAACACATTGATGCAGAAGGTCGTGTCTGGTGTCTATGTATAAATTGTTTGAATATGAAAAAGAAATGGTTAGATGAAGTTCATAATCATTTATACATGCCGGGAATATCACCAACTTACCGTACGTGGATTTATCACGGTGAGCAATATAATTCTCAATCACGGTTTATTGATTCCGGTGAAGGGAGCAGTAGTTACAACCAACCTGCAAACGATGAGATAACCGATGCTTTGCATGACTTACAAGGTCCACAAGTTGGTCATAGTGTTAGCGATGACATACCAGTGTTAGGTGGAAATGATCAAAATTTATTTAGTGAACTACTTGATGAGGCAAAAAAAATTCCATTTGAAGGTGCTGGAATGTTGATCTTGAATTTCGTTGTGAAATTATTACACATTAAAGTGATCAACAGAATGACCAACAAAAGTATTGATATGATGCTAGACTTACTGGGGAAAATATTACCGGTTGGAAGCGAATTGCCTAAGTCGTATTACGAGGCAAATAAAATGTTGTGTGATCTGGGAATGAGGTATGAATCCATTCATGCTTGTAAACTGTGTATTATTTCATGCCGAGTATGAATCACTTGAATATTGTCTGATATGTGGTGAAAGTCGGTACAATGTCCGTGGTATGGGGAAGAAAGTGCCTCAGAAGATATTACGATATTTCCCATTAACGCCCAGGCTGTAGAGGTTGTTCATGTCACGACACACAGCGACTGACATGATGTGGCATCATAAAAAGAGGATCGATGCGGAGGGCATACTCAGACATCCTGCGGATGGAACCGAGTGGAAGGAATTGTTGGACAATTATGACCTATAACATCACTATTTGTACAGAACATGGTGTTGTTGTACAAATTAACTATGTGACAAAGGAAATTGCTATTTTATCATTTGTAATTGGATTACCGGGATATATAAATGATAAAAGTCCATATGATTAGTTCCGGATTAATAAGACATGAGACAGTATTGATCCATTAAGGTTTAATCATTAAAATATCCATAGTCGTAGTATTATCGAGACTGGACATCGATAATGCGGAATAGACTAGTATTACACTTGTGCGTGTTATGGGAGCATAACGGCATAGTTCTCATATATTTGGGTATTGGATACTCATGCAAGTGTAATAGGAGGTTGTGTTTACCGATGGTACGGAAACAACTTCACTCTGGATAGACCCCTCGGAATTCCATTGGTAGTATGACTATGTGTCTATGGAAGTCCGAATCAGGGTAGGTGTATTTGGTCTTAACCTGAGACTTGCATCGCTAATACTTGCGACAATCAATATACTTTGGTTTTGGTCGTCCAGGGTTTTAACAGGTTCTGTGTACGTCTCTTCTGGGAATATTGAGAATTGTAGTGTATTGGGTGTGATGTCGAGATGAGAGTATCACTTCAGTCATATGGAGATGATGTTCACGTATGATAAGGAACTGGTACTCTTGTATGCTGCAATTATCGGGATAATATGACTAGGTCATGTTTATCCGATTATAGAGACTAGTTACCAGAGATCCGATATGTACTTCGTACGGGGCAGACACAATTCCAGCCCCAGGCCTAGCACGTGATATCCGATACTGGATCGCAATACGCAATACTACGTATATTACGCCTGATATAGATTACATATTCATTTAAGAATATTTCTGGAGAATTGGGTAGGCACAGTGCTTTGCTAGAAGCCAACCATGTCTTGTAAATCGGTAAAAACATAGTACTAGGTACGTACGTGTTCGGATAGTCCGACGACCGGATTTACTGCCAACATATTCAGAGATCTCATGGGTCGCTTTCCGAAGATTCACCGATGAGGTATGGCTCGAACATAATTAATCTAGGATTAATTTTAAGAGAGAGAAAATTAATCTAGGATTAATTGCGGAGATATTTTATCTGGGATAAAATGCTATTTATAGAGAGAGAACGATTAATTTGGAATTAATCGATAAAATAATATATTCGATATATTATACGAAATTAGATTTCGACGCAGAATTAAAATTAGATTTTAATTCGGGCGAACGAGTTAATTTAGAATAATTCACTAGCGACGTGAATAGTAATTTTGATAGGCATAATTATTTAATTAAATTTGATTTAATTACGTCGCAACGGAAAATTCGTTAATTCGGAATTAACGAATCCGAGCCCGGGAGTGTTTGCGGGACCACTCGCATTTTGAATCAAATGGGGCCCACAAGTCACATCACGCGTCACATCATTAGTCATTCTTGTGATGTGATGCATGTCACTTTTGTGATTGATGGTAGTTGTTGAAAGGCATTAATGCCTTGTACCATTTTTTGAAAATGGTAATTGGTATTTGATTTTTGAAATAAAAAAAACCACAACACTTACACAACACTCTTCCTCACTCGGCATTGTGCCATTTTCTCTCTCAATTTCTCTCATTGGCCGAGAGTTAAAAGAAACTAATGGAAGATTTGTAGCAAATCTTTCTTGGTGCTAGCACACTTAAAGAGTCTTACAAAGGTGATAGAGAAACCCATTCATGAGCATGGAATCTGCATTCAACGCTTGGAGCTTGAAGATCAACAAAATGGAGAGCTTGGCCGAAAGTTGGAGGAACACAACAAAGGGCTTGGCCGAATACATCAAAGGGAAATTTTTGAACTCTCCGCCAACATCCAACCAATCAAAGTGAGTATTTTTGCTACTTTACTTTGTTGTTTTCGCACATTTCATTGCTTACTTTGATCTTGGTTTGACTTAGAAAACCCAACAATAGTATCAGAGCGGTTATTAAGCATGAAATTGAATGAGGGTAACATTTGGATAAAATTGATTTGAGTATGATTTGATAAATTGATTGATTGAGTATGCTTGAATGATGATAACTTAGAGTTATGCATGATCAATTTAATGAAAATTGAATTGGATTATTTTTCCCCAAAAATTTGGCTTAGGCCGAAATATATGCCCTAATCTAGGCATGGTATTTTTGTTTTTTGATCATTGGATGAGTTGAAAAACATGGGATATGTTGATTTGAGATTCAATCGGATTGAAATTGGAATCGAACGTATATAAACCCTAAAATGCCGTGAGCTATATAGCATGATGAGATGATTTTTTTTTGATTCAATAAACATGGACATGTGTTGATGATGATTAGCATGATTAATTATGTAAATTGGTATTTTGGAATGTTCAATTTGAATAATTAATTATGGCTAATACACTTGAATTGATTAAATTATGATATTGGGAATATTGGATTTAATTAGTTGGGCTAAATTTGGAATTGGGCTAATAAAGTTGTATTTGGGCTTATTGGGATTGGTTGGGCCAAGTTTGGTTTTGGTTAATTGGTTGGATCCAATTGGGCCTAAAACCATTTCCATAAAGTCCAATATAATAAATGGGCCTTATAAAATTTTAATTGGGCCTGGGCCTAAATTGATTTTTGGCAAAGGTGATTCCTTATTGGGCTTTGGTTGCCAAAGTCCATGCCTTATAAATTAATTGAAAGCCCATTGAACTTTAATTAAATTAACATTGGATGTTAATTGGGCTTTGATACCCGTAATAATTAGATTTAGAATCTAAGTCGTAAAGGCACATTAATAAAGTGTAATTATTTAATTTGGAATTAAATAAAGAATTAGTATTGAATACAAATTAAATTGGATTTAATATGTTGTTTGATATAATTCAGAATTCGTACTTTTGAGTACTTATTCTTAAACAAGTTGGACTCGCGCAAATCAAATCGTTGTTTGAACATTGGATGGTCATTAATTTCAATTAATTAATTGGATTAGATTGATTGATAACTTGCTTTGTGTGAATACATGGATGTGATGTATGAATAATGTATATCGGATGGATATTAGATGGGTGAGGGCAATTTTGGAAATTATTGTAATAAATTTAGAATTTATTAAATTGGACCTGCGTGTCCAGCCTATTACCTCTTAATTTTTTGTATTTCTCTTCTCACCTATTCCCCTCAATGTAAATGAGGTTTCTTTAGAAGTGTTATGTAATTGGGTAGAAGTAAGATTTGTGCTAGCGGGAGAGAGGAAATGGAGAGATTTTCTAGGAACAAGTTGTTTTAAATATCCATCCGCATATCATTATTAATTTATTTATCGCGCCTTATTATGCTTTTAGAATGCATGTTTAAGGGTGTATGATGAGACCTAATCAAAGATAATTAATTGGTTGCCAATTACGCGAAAACCCTCAAGAAATATTAAGCGTTTTTCCTTCTATTGAATGATTCATTCTCAAGATCCAAGATTGGCACTAGTTTGTTGGCCAAAGTCAAGACCTTTGTCCATCGCGGATGTGTTTGAATCATGAAGGCTTTGTTCCATATCGCATGTCTTGTCCAAGTTGTGATTTGTTGGCCAAAGTCAAGATCACTTCTTGTCCATCGACATCGATTACGAAGCTTTCCAAGGTCAATGGGTCCCGCTTAACTGGAATCATTAAGTTTGTTGTGCCAAAGCCAAGGCTTAATTGATTCAGAGGAAAAAGGTTAGGGAATATATTGGATATATTGGCATATATTAGATATATGTTTCAGACTTGGATGTCCACCTACTGGATCTAGGAATTGGATGAAATCCAATTGATCTTAGAGATCTACCTAGTTAAATATCATACAGCTTGTTGGCCAAAGTCAAGGTTGTGTGTTATTTAACGGGATCCTAGCCCACTAGGAAACAAAGTTTCCCGATACTCAACAGAGGGTTAGAGGCTCGCCGAAAAATAGTGGGAGGCAAGTATTAAATTTACAATTTCGTTTAGATACTTGCCAATACGCGCTCATTTCAATTTTTCGTCAATAATTGAAAAATATATTAGTTGGACTAATATTTAATCGTTGTTTTAATTAAACAGTTGGACTATATTCAAACTATTTCAATTTATAGTTGATTATATAATTGGATTATAGTAATCAATATATTTGAATTTAACCAATAAAATTATAGTTGATTATATAGTTAGACTATAATAATCATTATATTCAATAGTACCCGAAATCGTTGATTGGATAGTTGGACTATAGCAATCAAGATAAATGAAAGATTAGCGTTTGAAACATAAACCTGGGTAAAAATGTCTTTAAACGGCTTTAATTTTCAAATTGGGAATAAAATCTCAGGATAGTCCTGGGAACTGAGAAATTATTCTATTTGATAGAACAAACTTTTGGGCCTAAGCCCGGAGTTGAGCAAATAGTGGAGCATGAGTTTTGGATGACTCATGGTGATGATAACTTTAGTGCTCAATCCTTTATACTAGATACAATGACTCTTTAATTCCGTCGTCATAATTAAGGATTAGATCCTTATACTATGATGTTGAAATTAAAGATCTTCATAGATCTATTCTTAGATCTTAGAAGGTACAAATTGCAAAAGAAGCTCTTTCGCTCGTGTATGTCAGAGGGTACATCTGTCGAGCACTAGGTGTCGCAAATGATTACTGACATCGATCAGCTAGGTTAGCTGGGCATTACCTACATGGCCGAGACTACCAAAGATTTGATCTTATAGTCTCTACCCAAAAGCTTGGGCAGGTTCATTATGAACCAAGTGTAAACTCTTGGAGAGTTGATGGCTATGCTCTAGGAGGCAGAGCCAGAGCTTCTAAAAGGGGCAAAGGCAAAATCATCACAGTCTTATGGGAAGACAAATGACATATCCCAAGATTTCTGCCTAAACTGTGGTAAATGGGGTCACTGGAATCGTGACTGCCGTATAGACAAGGCAGACATGAAGGAAGTGAAGGCGGGGCAAGGCTCCGGCTTCAAGTATGTTGTCATAAACATGTTCGCTATTAGTTTCAAAATTGGATTTTTGATACTAGATGTGGTACATAGATATGTACTGATGTGCAGAATCTGCTGATTAGCAGGAGGCTGACTTCAGTTGAGATAAACCTACGAGTCGAAAACGGGACGAGAGTCGTTGTTTTAACCGTAGAATCCTAAGTTTATGAACTACCATTCGGGTATGTACTTAAATTAGGAAACTGTTATAATGTACCTAGTTTGACTAGAATTATCTCTATATCTAAGTTTAACCCGTTGCGGGTATACCTTTATATTCTAGAACACTAAAGTGTTTATTTTATAAAGATGATATTGAGATAAACACATTAGATGTGAATAACAATATTTATATTTTGAATATAAATGAATCTCGAACGTATAACATGACAAACAAATAGCTCAAACTGATTTAATCAGATGAGACTTATTTGTGGCATTGTTTTCTGGGACACATTAATAAGACTCGTATATCCACACTTTCGAAGAGTGGGTACTAGGACAGATTTGATTCTAATCAAATGAGTCTACGAATCTAGTTTAATTAGGCAAAGTGCCTCAAACACCTTTTACTTGGTAAAAGTGCAAGTGCCACCGATCTGTTAGCCCTCGTTCATAGTGACGTAAGTGGGCCCATTCTAGCTAGGCTAGAGGTGGATATGAACGCTTCGTAACCTTTATGGATGTGGCATCGCGTTATGGTTATGTGTTTCTTGTGAAACACAAATCAGAAACTTTTGATAGATTCAAAGAGTTTCGACACAAAGTATAAAAACAGATCGGCAAGAGTATTAAAACTATCACGGTTAGACCGTGATGGAAATACTTAAGCAATAAGTTTCTCAATTACTTGAAAGAGTATAGTATTCTTTCAATATGGACTCCTCCCGGAACACTTCAATTGAGCAGTGTGTCCAAACGGAGAAACCAAATTTTGTTGGACATGATAAGGTTAATTATGAGTCGCTCTGAGCTACCATTTTCCTTCAAGGGATACGCATTAAACAGTGAAATACTTATTTTGAATAAGGTTCCATGAAAATCTGTTAGACAGATTTCATATTAGATATGAACATGAAAGAAACTAGGTTTCTCATTTCTGGAGATTTGGAAATGCTGGGCATATATTTGGATGATACCAAACTATACCCCAACTCAGATAAGTGCCTAATTTATTGGTTATCCTAGGGAAACCAAAGTATAATACTTATACAACTCACAAGAGAACAATGTAATTGTTGCTCTCCATGCGATTTTCCTAAAATGAATACCTATATGCAGTGGTAAGTGAGAGGAAAGTAAAACTCGATGAAAATCGGAGTAATACTGTTCCAGGTACCGATTCCTTAATGGAACACAAACAGTTCATCAGGGATGAAACTGTACCACAATCTTCGAATACACAAGAACCGCGTAAGTCGGAGAGAGTCAGAAAACAACCTGAGAGGTATGGGTTTCTGATCTCACCTCAAGTAGATGTCAATCTTATTGAGGAATACGAACTGACTACGTATGAGGAAGTGATACAAGGTATCAACTCCCTATTATGGCAAGTGCCATGATGTCCAAAATGAATTTCATGTATACCAACCAAGTTTAGACACTGGTTGATGTACCGGAAGCATTGTGCCTATTGGTACTATATGAGTCTTCAAGGAAGACATACATGGATGGCAACATACAAACGTACAAAGCTAGGCTTGTGGCGTAAAGGTATCGTTATCAACATTGTGTCGATTACGACGAAACCTTTTAACCGTTTCCATGATTAAATCCATTTGGATAATGCTTGCTAATGCTGTATGTTTCATTCATGAAATATGGCAGCTGAACGTCAAAATCGCTTTCCTTAAACGGAAACCTTTTGGAGGATGTTTACAAAATCCTGACGGTTGTGTCGTACCTTAACAAGCAAACAAGGTTTGCAAGTTAAATCGATCCATTTATGGATTGAAGCAAGCATTGCGTTCTTGGAACTATAGTTTTGATGTAATCATAATGGTATATGATTTAATTCAAAAACGAAACTGATTCTTGTGTATATAAGAGAGTTAGTGGGAGCGCACTAACAATGATTGTCCTATAAAGTGATGACATGTCACTTCTTGGAAATGATATTCCCATAATACAATCGGTGAAAGCTTGGCTTTCATGAAAATTCTCCGTAGAATACTTGGGAGAGACAACCTTTATTCTAGGAATAATGATCTACTGGGATAGATCTAAAAGTTGTTGGCACTCTCCGAGAACTCGTACATTGAAACAGATGTACGCGACCTGGTGTCTCATATGCTTTGAGCATATGGAGTCACAATCAGGCCAATCCAAGTGATAGTCACTGAATTGATGTTAAGAACATCCTTAAGTATCTTAGATAAACTAAGAATGCTTTCTTGAGCTATGGAGAAGGAGAACTTGAAGTGACTGGGTTCACCGTTGCAAGTTTCCTAACCAATAAAATGACTATAGGTCGTTATAAAGGTACTATATAGTTTGAATAACATAACAGTGAGCTGGAAATCTTCCAAGCAAGATACTGTTGCCGAATAAACAACACAAGCGGAATATTGATGCAGTTGAGGCAGTAAAAGAAGCGATTTGGATCTATAATAATCCTAATTAGATTAGGAGTAGTTCTGTTAGCAGCTTAGCTAGGCTAGAACACAGGCTAAAGAATTAATGGTCTCATCAACGATCCAAGTATATACTTCAACTATTCATCTCATTCGTTTGGATCATACATCGTGGCGATGTGATGATCGAATTAATCGCATCAGATGATAACTTTGCAAATCCACTGACGAAAGCAGTTTCTCAGCAGAAGTTTGAGCGACCCGTACATAGTTCAGGTGTAAGACACTTGAGTGATTGACTATAGGCCAAGTGGGAGATTGTTGGACAATTATGACCCATAGTATCACTATTTGTACAGAACATGGTGTTGTTGTACAAATTAACTATGTGACAAAGGAAATTGCTCTTTTATCATTTGTAATTGGATTACCGGGATATATAAATGATAAAAGTCCATATGATTAGTCCGGATTAATAAGATATGAGACAATATTAATCCATTAAGGTTTAATCATTAAAATATCCATAGTCGTAGTATTATCGAGATTGGACATCGATAATGCAGAATAGACTAGTATTACACTTGTGCGTGTTATGGGAGCATAACGACATAGTTCTCATATATTTGGGTATTGGATACTCATGCTAGTGTAATAGGAGGTTGTGTTTACCGATGATACGGAAACAACTTCGCTCTGGATAGTCCCCTCGGAATTCCATTGGTAGTATGACTATGTGTCTATGGAAGTTCGAATCAGGGTAGGTGTATTTGGTCTTAACCTGAGACTTGCATCGCTAATACTTGTGACAATCAATATACTTTGGTTTTGGTCGTCCAGGGCTTTAACAGGTTCTTTGTACGCCTCTTCTGGGTATATTAAGAATCGTAGTGTATTGGGTGTGATGTCGAGATGTAAGTATCACTTCAGTCATATGGAGATGATGGTCACGTAGGATAAGGAACTGGTACTCTTGCATGCTACAGCTATCGGGATAATATGACTAGGTCATGTTTATCCGATTATAGAGACTAGTTACCAGAGATCCGATATGTGCTTCGTACGGGGCAGACACAATTCCAGCCACAGGCCTAGCACGTGACATCCGATACTGGATCGCAATACGCAATACTACGTATACTACGCCTGATATAGATTACATATTCATTTAAGAATATTTCTGGAGAATTGGGTAGGCACGGTGCTTTGCTAGAAGCCAACCATGTCTTGTAAATCGGTAAAAACATAATACCAGGTACGTACGTGTTCGGATAGTCCGACGACCGGATTTACTGCCAACATATCCAGAGATCTCATGGGTCGCTTTCCGAAGATTCACCGATGAGGTATGGCTCGAACATAATTAATCTAGAATTAATTTTAAGAGAGAGAAAATTAATCTAGGATTAATTGCAGAGATAATTTATCTGGGATAAAATGCTATTTATAGAGAGAGAACGATTAATTTGGAATTAATCGATAAAATAATATTCGATATATTATACGAAATTAGATTTCGATGCGGAATTAAAATTAGATTTTAATTCGGGCGAACGAGTTAATTTAGAATTAATTCGCTAGCGACGTGAATAGTAATTTGATAGGCATAATTATTTAATTAAATTTGATTTAATTACGCGCAATGGAAAATTCGTTAATTCGGAATTAACGAATCCGAGCCCGGGAGTGTTTGCGGGACTACTCGTATTTTGAATCAAGTGGGGCCCACAAGTCACATCATACGTCACATCATTAGTCATTCTTGTGATGTGATGCATGTCACTTTTGTGATTGATGGGTGTTGTTGAAAGGCTTTAATGCCTTGTACCATTTTTTGAAAGTGGTAATTGGTATTTGATTTTTGAAATAAAAAAAAAACACAACACTTACACAACACTCTTCCTCTTCTCCTCTCTCCCTCACTCGGCATTGTGCCATTTTCTCTCTCAATTTCTCTCATTGGCCGAGAGTTAAAAGAAACTAATGGAAGATTTGTAGCAAATCTTTCATGGTGCTAGCACACTTAAAGAGTCTTACAAAGGTGATAGGGAAACCCATTCATGAGCATGGAATCTATCAAAGTGATTATTTTCGCTACTTTATTTTGTTGTATTTGCACATTTCATTGCTTAATTTGATCTTGGTTTGACCTTGAAAACCCAACATGAATTTGATGACATGTACCCCGTTTCGCTGAGGACCCCCGTAATGTCAGGTTAGGTCTCACCTCCGATGGTTTTAACCCGTTTGGGAATATGTACAACTCTTACAATTGTGGCCCGTTATTGTTATTCCATATAACTTACCTCCATGTAAATGTATGAATGATCCGTTCATGTTTATGTCATTGCTTATCTCTGGTCTACGTTCCCCTGGTAAAGATATGAATATTTACTTGAGACCATTGATCGAGGAGTTACAAATATTATGGAATGTGGGTGTTCATACCTATGGTGCATCTTTTGAGGAGTATTTTTAGATGCATGCAACATTATTATGGACCATTAATGATTTTCCAGCTTATGGTTCATTATCTGGATGGAGCATTAAGGGATACATGGCATGTCCAGTTTATGCGGGTCAAACACCTTCGCAACTGTTGCGGAATAAAACAGGATACACAGGGCACAAGAGATTTCTGGAATTGAGTCATCTTTGGCGGATAAGTAAATTATTCAACGGTCAACAAGAAACTCAGAGTATGCCCAGTCCATTGTCTGGATTCGATATACTTTGCCAACATCAACATCTCAGAGACAACATGCCAGGGAAACATCCTAATAATAGAGATAAAAATCGAAAACGTCAACCTGGAGAGTTGAATTAGACATGAAATAATATTTTCTTTGAGTTAGAGTATTGGGGGAGTCTGAGTCTATGAAATAATTTGGATGTAATGCATATAGAAAAAATATATGCACGAGTTTAGTGGGCATACTGTTCAATATTCCAGGTAAGACGAAAGACACTATAAACGCTAGATTGGACCTACAAGATCTTATAATTCGCAGTGAATTGTATTTACATGTCACTCCTCGAGGTCTTATTAAGCCACCTGCTAGTTACGTGCTAACTCAATCAGAGAGAATCATTATGTGATTGGCTGAAAATGGTTAAATTTCCTGATGATTATGCATCGAATATTGGACATTAGGTCATGGATAATACAATAACTGGGTTAAAAAATCACGATTGTCATGTGCTTTTGGAGATTCTCCTTCCTGTTGGCATTCAACCTTATCTGCCACCGAATGTATGCGATGTCGTATTTGATCTATGTGGCTTCTTTAAACAATTATGTCAGAGGACATTAACCACATTTGTTATTGACGAACTTGAGCGAGGAATCGTGATAATCCTATGCAAGTTGGAGCGGATATTGCCACCCGCTTTTTTTTGGTGTGATGGTACATCTGATCGTGCATTTACCTTCCGAAGCTAGGAATGGAGGTCTTGTCCATTACAGATGGATGTACCCCCATTGAGAGGTAATATACAGTTTTAAATATTATATTCTTAAATTTGATTTTACATTAAATTTATTAATAATACAAATTTATTGTCATATCTGTAGGGCTTTGGGACATTACAAATAATATGTGAAAACAAGACGCGGCCTGAAGGGTCAATAGCAGAGGCTGTTTTAATAAGTGAGGTAATAACATTTTGTTCGATGTACATGCAGAATATTGAAACTCATTTTAATAGTCGGCCAAGAAACTATGATGGAGATGCAAGTAATCAGCAAGATATCACAGTGTTCCGTCAAAATTGCAGACCGTTTGGAGCATTAAGTGTCAAATTACTAACATTCGAGGAAGCTCAACGTGCGCATTGGTTTATATTAAGTAATTGCGATGAAGTGCAATCGTACTTAACGTAAGTCTTGTAGGTGCATAAGTGTATTTTTATTTTCTTACATTAACGTAACTCATTTTTTGTAGGCAACATATTACCATACTATAATGTGGTGGTGACCACAACGTTGATGGAAGACACAAAAAAGAATTTCCTAAATGGTTTGAGGCAACTGTAAGCCCTAACATTGTCTATTTATTTTTATCCTAACAGTAAATATTTAAGTTTGTTATATTAACACCTAAATATTATCATGTGTTAGATAAACAACCAAGTGCAAAATGGTCAACTGGACTCGTCATTTTCGTTAGTTGCATTGGCATATGGGCCTCAAAAACAGGCTTACGAATACAGTGGATGCATTGTGAACGGAGTTAGATTTCATACCAAGCAGCGAGATGTTTCACATGTCACTTAGAATTATGGAATTGTAGTCCCATGAGAACACATCTCAGATATTGTTGACTTCTACGGAGTGTTGCAATCAATCATTGAGTTGATATACAGACCTAGACGAGGTACTGTGCTATTCGAATGCAAGTGGTTTGACACAAATGCCAGAAAGAGGAGAATTCAATTTAATAATCATCTAACGTCAATTAATGTTGAACGTTATTGGTACAAGAATGATTCATATATTTTTTATACCCAAGCACGGTCTGTGATATATATATCTGATCCAAAGCTAGGAAATTGATGGATGGTGGTAGAAAAGTTACAACATAGAGGCATTTGGGACACGCATGAGAAAGATAATGTTGAAATTTCAGATGAAGCACAACAAGTCTCCGACAACTTTGAAGTTCTTGAACATATATTTCATTTACCAAATGTCACAGTTACTGAAAATATCACGTTAACTCGAGAAAATACAGATGTTGAGAGAATTCCTCATTCTCAAGTTAGCGTGAGAGCAACAAATGAAGAAGAATTTGAAACTGAAGATGAGTCCGAGTCCAGTCAGGAATCCTCAGATATCGAAGATAATAGTGACTAATCTAGTTAGTATATGATATGATGGATGAATAATTTTTATTATTATAATGGATGATTGTTGTTGTTTTGAATTATTATCATCATGGATGAATGGTTGTTGTTGTTGTTTTGAATTATTATTATCATCATGGATGAATGGTTGTTGTTGTTGTTTTGAATTATTATCATCATGGATAAATGGTTGTTGTTATTGTTTTGAATTATTATTATCATCATGGATAAATGGTTGTTGTTGTTGTTGTTTTGAATTATTATTATATCATGGTTGAATGGTTGTTGTTGTTATTATTAATATTATTATTATCATATTATTATTATTATTATTATTAAGTCTAACATTTAGCGTCGAAATAAGTTAATCGACGCTAAATGTTAGACTTTTAGCATCGATATAATTTTTCGACGCTAAATGTAAAAAATTAAATTTCCCTAAAAAAATTACCCTAATTTTTTGTTAGCCGCCAATGTTTTAGCGTCGAAATAGTCGACACTAAAAGAAAAATATTTCGACGCTAAATGTCCCTTAAGTCCCTAATTTACTTAGCTCTCTCCTCTTCTCTCATCTCTTTTTCAAACGCTTCAAATCTATCCTTCTGCCGTCCACGTCTGTCTCTGAAGACCAAAGCTGTCTCTTCAGAACTGGGTTTTGTTACTTCACAACTTAGTGGCATCAAAATTTCGCACAACCTACCTGACGTGGCCACACCCATTTCCTCTCCTTTCGCCCCCGCTCTTCAACCTGTTGCCCGTAATTCTCTATTTTCTGTTTGCTTCGCTTCTGTTTTCTTTTCAATTTTTTAATAATAATTATGCTTTTTTTTTTTTTTATATTTAATTTTTTTGAGCTTATTTGGTACTTGATTGTATGAAACATTAGTAAATGAAATGATAATAATAATTGAAAAGATAGATTTTGCTATCTGGGTATTGAATTAATCTATGTTAGAGCCTTTTACTTGTTATTTTTAGTACTTTAGATTATAAATTAATGAAATTGCTGCTGCTACAAAGGTCAAGCTTTTGGACTTGGGTTCACTTAAATGATGCTTGTATTAGTATGTATTCGGTTATTTATTATATTTAGGAGGGGGATAAGTTTGTCACTAAGCAATTTGTGCTTATCAAATTAAAAATGTAGGGAACCTATAGAACTCGATAGCTTGGATACTATATCACACAGTTTCTTGATTACTAAAGGTTGTAGATTTTGAGTAATACAAATGGGAAAAATATAGGGTACTGAGAGGCTAAGGTCTATCCTGAAACTCAAAATGAGCTCTGGTAAATATGGTGGTTAAGGAAATTAGATAAAAGTATTGAAGATTTCTTACAAGCTTTTCTCACATTTCCGGAGGGATAGTATGTTTAGGTGGTATAAAGAATTCTATAAATCTGTTGTTTTAGTTTGATTCTGTATGTGGTTGGAAGGACGTTATGAGCATATTATGTTGACATGCTTCCTTATCTTTCGATTTGATGGAACTGGTTTATTGTATGTAAGATCAAATATTAAACAACCTGAGTGATGTATGTTTAGTTGGCATCTTATTGCTTTTGTTGTTATGATACTTTTTGCTAATTGGATTTCTGTTCAAGAAATTTTATCTCGTTATTTATAAATGGCCTTCCTTTTTCATTTTCATGTAAGAAGAATTTTAGGAAGTTTCGTGGTATTTTTCTGAAAAATGTAATTATAAGATAATATATATGGATAGAACAGCAGCAATACATATTTGATGAATTTAAATCCATCTGCCTTGGCTTCATGATATAAACTATAAAAATTTCAGTTACACATGACGTAAATATATAAAATGAATATGTGAGTGATTTGTCTCTTTCATATATAAGAATGATCACATGATCAATAAATTCCTCATATATATTTATTTAAAAATGTGATAAAATTTATTTTTAATTCTTGGGGGTTCACCTAAATTTCATTTGTGGTTGCCATTTAGTTGAATTGGTAAATTTGTCTATTTCATAATTATGTTTGTCACATAAAAAAACAAACATAGTTATTATGACTATTCATATATAGGGCTTAATTGAATTCTTAGGTATGAATTCCTTTCATAGTAAAAATAACAAAATCCTCTTATATTTGGTGAAGTCCCTCTTATGTTTTGAATTTAAACCACATCCTCATACATGAGATTTTGAGTAGTCTATGTGTAGGGGTGGCAATTTGGGTCAGGATTCGTTTATTCGTTTGATTCAATTCGCTTTTAAAGCGAATACGGGTTTTAAAAAATGGATTCGTTTAATAAGTGGGTCAATTTGATTCGATTCGTTCATTAAACGAATCGAATACGAATTTAAGCTCATTGATTCGTTTTTATTCGTTTATGATTCGTTTATTATTTTATTTACTAGTTTTTGTTAATTTTCAATTAAGATTCGAGAAATTATAGCTAATTATCATAGAAAAAGTAATATTTTCAATATTTGGTGAGGTATTTTTAGTAAATATATTAATTACATATTTCATATGTATATATTTATGAAGAATTAATGTAAATCAAGTGTGGTAAATTATTTTATTACATAATATCATTGACTAAACGAATAAACGAATATCGTATTGATTCGTTTAATAAACGAATCGAATACGAATCCTGATATTAGGATTCGTTTAATAAACGAATCGAATACGAATCCATCACATTTTGATTCGATTCGTTTAGGATTCGATACAAATTCGATTCGTTGATTCGTTTTGCCACCCCTATCTATGTGTAATGATAAAAGTTTATATGGTTAAAGATGTTTTGAGCAGTTCATGTGTAATGATAAAAGTTTATATACATGGTTAAAGATATTTTAAGCAGTCTATGTATAATTATAAAAGTTTATATGGTTATTAAAATATTGAAATTTCATTAGCATCATTATGATTATTTTTGTGTCATTGATAGTGTCAGAATTCTTATTTTGCAGATGGCACCGGGCAATCGCAGACGCGCTAATGCGACTCCATCTACATCTACAAGGACAGATGTCCCTGCTGGGGTTTTTGCTAGACAGGTGACCCGAGTACAGCGAAGGGTCGAGGACGCACCCGTGGCCTGCGGTTGGTTAAGCACTTTAAGGCTCACAGCTGTATCCGGATAGAGATATCAGATGATGGACAAAGACAAATCGGGCAACATAATTCAGCGTTTACTACAGACATAGGTGCTGCAGCTCGGTTTGAAGCTCCCCAAAACTACTTTTCTTGGAGAAAGATATTGTGGGAGACGAAAATCAACCAGCTCTTCCATTCGCTACTTGTGAGTTTCCTTACAATATTAAGTTTTCGATATTGTTTGTTAATTTAAATTTTTATTTTATACTCATTTTTACTTGGTTGTTATTCCTGTAGGAGTGGTTCGACTTCGATCTGACCAAAGTTAATGTCCAACAGTATCTTGACTACCATATGGGGAAAAGTTATAAGGATTATAAGACAAAAGTCCTGAAACCAATATTCGACGAATATGGACATTTGGATGCTCCACAACACAAGCATGATTTTATAGAGGAGTAAGACTGGACATTCTTGTGTGAACTTTGATCTAGTGAGAAACACGAGGTAAATTTTAAAATAAACAGAAATTTATAATTCTCTTTGTTTTTGGTACTTACAATGTTGTTAAATGGAGAATAAATGTCACGCAAATGAGGAGAATCGAAGTCACTTGCGTTTTAACCACCGTGGAGGTTCCAAGCCATTTATCCAACATCATGTCGAACATTTTGAGGTAAATATATCATAACCTGAAATTTAACAGTTCATTATTTTTACTAATGTCGAATAATAGTACAATTATTTTATGTTTTTAGCAGAGTAGCACATGTGAGGTGCAATCATTTCCAGATTTTTTTCTGAGTGACGCACTACAATGAGAAGAAAAAATGGATCAATGAAGAAGTCGAACGCTGTTATGTAAGTTTAAGTTTTTAAAATAAAATAATTATTATTTTAAATTGATTTTTTTCTTTTCAAATTCTAACATTAACTTAATTTTTTTTAAACAGAACGAAATGGTAGAGCTCCAACATCAAACTCAGGAGACATGGTCCGACCCGATACCAGATGAGCAGTTGTCGCAATTGGTTTTCAAGAACCAGATAGCGTACAACGTCAGCCTTGGCACTCGTAAGTGTAGGGGTTTTTAGGGGGTGAATCCGGTAACGCAGCGGAAGCGGTGAAAATCCGATTTTCAGATTTCAAAAACTTTTTCTCGGATTAATTAAATGAACATATTTATTTAACATTCCAATAATCAAATTATGAAAATAAATTCAATAAATCATATTTAAGTGAATTTACCGAAATACCCTTACTTTGTATTTTTGTCCATTTTAGTTCGAAATTGATCTAATCAATTTTGAATGATTCTAAATCATTTCCAAGATGAACTTATGATGTTCAAAACATCAAAACACCAAAAGCACCAAAATCCCTAAAATTGACTCCAAAGCCGTGAGCCTCACAAAGGGGGGGGGGGGGGGGGTTGTGCATTTTGTCATTTCATGCATCAAAACACATCAAGATGTAATCCAATGATCATGAAACTTTATATGCATCATATACACACACAAATACACAACATATATGAAAAGCCCCAAATTTGGAATTGGTCATGAACCCTAATTTTTCAATTTCCACAAATTGGATAAATTAGACCAAATACATTAAATCAATTACTTCAATCATCATCTTCCATCCAATCCAAGTCTCAACACAATGAAACAACTCAAGATCAAATCTAGGTCATTTAGAGTGGGTCAATAACTCTAGATTAGCAACATGGTTTCCAAAACCTTAAAAGAAAGCTTATTACTACAATAGTCATACACTTCCTTCATCACACATGCTTTACACCTCCATCAAAACTTCCATCAACAAAAACCACAAGGAACAAAGAAAGAAATAACCTAAGGATATCATATATTAAAGCCTAGATCCTAAGGAACAATTTCCTTACTAATAGCAAGTTGGAAAAAACTTACTAAAATCAAGCTTTTCTTTGATCTTTCTTTCTTTCTCAAGCTTCCTTTAAGTCTCTTCAATGGAGTTTCTTTTTGTTTAAAGTGTATTAGGTTAAAACAAATGAAAAGCAAATGAAAACAATATATACTTGTGCATTTAAGCCTTGGCCGAATTCAATAACAAGCATATACCAAATTTTTCATTTCATTTTCATTTCAAATACATTTGTTATCTTAATATAAATATCTAAAACTACTTTATAGATATTTATTAAGTCAACAATTGTAACTAACATCATTTACTTAAAATATCCTAATATAAGATATTTATATTTTAATTAATTTAATCATTTAACAATTAAATAATTAATTAATTAATCAAATATAAATATATTAAATATATGTATAATATTTACATTAAATATTAAAAACATATATTCATTTAGGATATAAGTCAAACAACTCATTTTGACTATTAATTAATGTGTATTAAATTAATCAAGTATTAAATGTAAATACACAATAATTAGGCAAATGACTATTTAGTTCTTTTAGCACGTATCTTGCGTTTAACCTTTAAACGACTTTTATAAATAATCAATATTATTTATTAATGTTGCTCTAATGCTCTACGAGTATGTTTCATTATTGAGACTCTCTAGATTTAGGTATATCCGTCACGAAATCTAATTTCGTGTCCATAATCTATCCACCCGTAGATTATGACGATCACAGATAATCTCGCTGAACCATACAGGTCGAGGTCATGGCAAATGTATAATTCCTCCGTCACAGGTATCCGGATAAATCCCAAAGATATAGATGTAAACGTCAAATCTCTATCGGGATTATCCAGTCGACTATTCTATTAGCAATCTCAAAAAGAATGTTTAGAACTAGCTTCTAAACTTTACCACGGGCCCATGGTTTTATCTGATTGCTAATCATATGGACTACCTATGCTCTGGTACACAGAACTGACGGATCCTATCTTGATACACATAGGACACCCTGAGGATTTATCTACACCCAACGAACAGGCGGAGGTCTGATCTAAATAGATCGGTGACGTGACTGCCGTCTAAATGTAGAAGATGTCTCATGTGCCCACAATGGCATATCAAGTCTAAGAATCACAAGTACTACTCAACCCAAGAAGATTCTTATTGACGCTGGTGTACCATCCATTAAGAATCTTCGGTGAGTCGTTCAGTGTTTATTCGCTATAAACACCTACACGTCTATACTAGTCTCCAAGACTTATGGTTCATTGAGGAACCATTGGAATCATATATTCCAGTATACGACATGTACCGGTCTCAACAGGTTTACTATACTGACCAAGTAGTGTAAACCTTGACCAGGAACATTATGAGAATGACAACGTCATGATACATCTCAATGTCCGTTGCGACGCTTTTGCAACTGTATCATGACTAATCATTCTAGGGTCATTACGTCTTTACCATATAGAAAGATAGATTATATTATAGAAACTGCATATATTATTCATAATAATAATGTTTTACAGAAGTATTCAACAGAAATACAACCGGGAATTGGCGCTCTGAGCACCAACCCCAACAGTAAGAAGCCGACATCATCTGCACACACTACTGTTTCTTCAGACATTGACTCGTGCCTTCGAGACCGGCTAGCCACCACCCAATATGAGCTGAAGAAGACTCAAGAGGAGCTACTACAGGTCAAGATGGACTACGAAAAGAAGATGGAGCAGTTCGACCAGCAGATACGGGCTTTCCGGGAGATGTTGGAGGCCTTACTCGGCCGGGGTGCATCGAACTCGAGCGCCCCCATCACAGCAGCAAAATAATTATTAGAATATTTCCTAATTGTGCTATTAATCGGTAATTTTTTTTGAAATAATAATATTTTTTAAATTATTAAATTGAATATTTTAGAGCAAAATTATGTAAAATAATAATTTTTTTAAAAAATATTTTATAATTTTAGCGTCGAATGTAGGCGACGCTAAAAGTTTAAATTTTAGCGTCGAATACTTTCGTCGCCAAATATGAACTATAGCGTCAGGAATTCTTCTTTTTCGTCGAAATAATTTGGACGCAAAGTAAGAGGTTTTAGAGTCGATAATCTGTATTTCGACGCTAATTTTCGTTCTCGTCCATATTTTAGCGTATAAGTTTAGCGTCGAAATTATTCGACGCCATTTAGTGTTGGCGTCGATTGTTTTCGACGCTAAAGGCCTTATTTTTTGTAGTGATTATACATATCGCTCTATGCTCTTCCAATTGTAGATTGATTATCATAATGTATGTCTTGGGACCTTAATAGAAACCAACAATGGCATCTAGAGCAAGGTTTGAGCATGAAAAGTTTTCATGCTCAAACCTTGCTCTAGATGCCATTATTGGTTCTATTAAGGTCCCACGATCATATATAAGCATGAATCATGTGTGAATAACAATCAAAGAAGTTACGAAATACTTACATCGATCGGGTAAGTGACGCGATAAGCAACGAAACTCAAAAATCTGCTCACTGGTTTGGCTTGAACTGCAGATTTGTGCTCACTGTTTTGGCTTCGTTTTGGGTCATTCTTCGAGCTCCAAGCATCGTCGAATAGTTCCCGACTCATGGGTAGGTTTCCCTATCACCTTCGCATGTCTCGTAAGTGTGCTAGCACTTGAGATTTTGCCACAAAATCCACTTTTGCTTCCCTTTATTTTCGGTCACTGCCCAACAAAACCAGAAATTGTTTTGCCCCATTTGGGCGTGAGGATGAGGGAGAAAGAGAGAAGAGAGAATGTGTTGAATTGGTTTGGAAAAGTGTAAATCAAAACCTTATATATTTTCCAAAAATAAATAAGTGAATTACCACTTTTTAGGCTTCCAAAAAGTCAAATGAAAAGCCTTCCAACAACTCCAACAACTACCATCAATCAATCAATCACATCAATCAAGTGTCACATCACTCAAAGTGACATGATTTGACGCTTGATGTGACGCTAGATGCGACTAGTGATTTGACGCTCGATTTAACTTGTGTGCCGCACTCGAATTCGAAATGCGAATGCGCTCGTAAATAATCTCGGGCTCGGGTTCGCTAATTCCAAATTAACGAATTTTCCGTTGCGTCGTAATTAAATGATTACGCCTAGCGAAATCACTATTCACGTCGCTAACGAATTAATTCTAAATTAATTCGTTCGCCCGAATTAAAATCTAATTTTAATTCCACGTCGAAATCCAATTTCGTTTAATATATTAAATATATTAATTATCGATTAATTCCAAATTAATTGTTATCTCTCTTTAATGATATTTTATCCCAGATAAAATATCTCTGCAATTAATCCAAGATTAATTTTCTCTCTCATCTAATTAATCTCAAATTAATTTAGAGTGCGAGTTATACGTCATCGGTGAATCTTTGGGAAGCGACCCATGATATCCCCGGATATGTTGGCAGTAAATTCGGTCGTCGGACTATCCGAACACGTAAGTACCTCGTACTACGTTTATACCGATTTACAAGACAAGGTTGGCCTCTAGCAAAGCGCCATGCCTACCCAATTCTCCGGAAACATCCTTACAGGAATAAAAGATCTGTATCAAGCGTAGTATACAGGAGTATTGCGTATTTCTGTCCAGTATCGGATGATCACGTGCTAGGCCTGGGGCTGGAATTGTGTCTGCCCCGTACGAAACACATGTCAGATGTCTGGTGACTAGTCACTATAATCAGATAAACCTGACCTTGTCATTTTATCCCGATAGCTGCAGCATTTAAGAGAACCAGTCCCGTATCCTTCGTGACAATCATCTCCATATGACTGGAGTGACACTTCCATCTTGACATCACACCCAACACACTACGATTCTCAATATACCCAGTATTGGCGTACACAGAACCAGTTAAAGCCCTGGACGACCTCAACCAAAGTATATTGATTGTCGTAAGTATTAGCGGTGCAAGTCTCAGGTTAAGACCAAATACACCTACCCTGATGTCGGACTTCCATAGACACATAGTCATACTACCAATGGAATTCCGAGGGGGTCTTATCCAGAGCGAAGCTGTTTCCCGTACCATCAGTAAAACACAACCTCCTATTACACTTGCATGAGTATCCTATACCCAAATATATGAGAACTATGCCGTTGTGCCCTCACAAACGTGCACACGTGTAATACTAGTCTTTTACGTATTTATCGATGTCCAATCTCGATAATACTATGACTAGGGATATTTAATGATTTATCCTATGTGGACTGATACTGTCTCATATCATTCTCTGTCCAGGAACAAATCATAGGGACCTCTCATCATTTATACATCTAGGTGATATAATCACAAATGATAAGAGTGCAATCTCCTTTGTCACATAGTTATTTTGTACAACAACACAATGATCTGTACAAATAGTGACGCTGTGGGTCATAATTGTCCAACAGTATGTAAATTATTGGCATAAGATTTGGCCTTTGGAATTCCCTATAAGAAATGACATAACTATTCAGCCTCTTCATCACACTTATCTAAAACAAGAAACTCAAATTCCATAGTGGATCTAGTTATAATAATCTTCTTGGATGATTTACATGATACAACTGCACCTCATAATCTGAACACATTCCAATATTAGATTTTGAGTCTTTTATATAAGATATTTAGTTTGCATCAATATATCTTTCTAACACAACATGATATTTAATATAGTGCAGCTCATAGCTACGAGTATTTTTGTTATCGCTTTCCAGTGGTAAGCTCCAGGATTACTTATGTATCTACTGAATCTACTAACTATGTAAGTTATGTATAGTCATATACAACTCATCAGATACATTAGACTTCAAATGACTTTTGAGCACTTTATTTAAGAAATTATTTCTCCTTTGTTCTTGATAGATATTGACTAGTATCTATTGGTGTTTTGGCCACATCATAATCATCTTTATTGAATTTCTCAAGAATCTTATCAATACAGTGTGATTGACTTAGAACAATGTCATCTAATGTTCTTAAAATCTTCATTCCAAGTATTACATCTGCTAGACCCATATCTTTCATATCAAATCTTGAATTCAACATATCTTTGGTAGATTTGATCATTTTATTATCAATATCCATAATGAGCATATCATCAATGTAAAGATATAAAATGACATAGTCATTTGTAGTCTCTTTGACATAAACACATTTATCACATTCGTTGATTTTGAAGCCATTAGCTATCATAACATTATCAAAATTTACATGTCATTGTTTAAATTTTTTTTCGAGGGCGGAAAAAATATTGGATTATTTTATGTAGATTTCTTCTTCCAAATCTCCATTAAGAAATGTCGTTTTCACGTCCATTTGATGTATTTCGAGATTGCATAAAGTTGCAATTGTTAGTATCATTCTAATGTAATTTATTCTCGTTATTGGAGAATAAATATCAAAATAATCAGCGCCTTCTCATTTCTTATAACCTTTAATTACAAGAACCTTATACTTAGCAATTGATCCATCGTCTTTCATTTTTCTCTTGAAGATCCATTTGGACCGTAGAGTTTATATCATAGAGGAAGTTCCATATTTCAAATGTGTATTTTTATATGATAGAATCAATTTCGCTATTAACTACTGCCTCTTTCCATAAAAGTCCTTATGCAGAGCTTATAATTTCTTTGAATGTTTGAGGTTCACTTTTTAGTAAATAAGCTAAAATATCCAAATCAAAAGACTTTTCATATCCTTATTCTTTTAATATTTCTAAGTTCAACATCAACCTCACTTTCTTGTTCTTGGTCCTTACTGTTTTTATATATAGTCTCTCATGTTCGATCTTTCAATTGATCACACGAAAATACATGTTCATAGAATGATACATTTCTTGATTCTATTTTCATATTTTTATGAATATCTGGAGTTTCAGACTTATGCATAAGAAATCGCTAAGCATTACTATTATATGCATAACTAATGAAAATACAACAAATCGTCTTTAGTCCTATTTTAACCATCTTAGGTGGAGGAAAGATCATTTTATCTAGATACCCCCACACTCTCAGGATATAATGGAAACAAATAATCTCGAAGTACAATTCAATTTTTCAAGCAAACTCAAGTTTGAAAGAACTTGATCACTAAATAAGACTACGGTAGAGGAAAAAACTTTGTGCTATTTGTGTGTGAAGGTTGTTATCTCAACAAGACTTCCTTTTTCCATATTAAGACAATGATTTTCTTTTATAAAATAAAAGGGAGATTTTCCAACTCAAAATTTTTGAATTTTGAAAAATTATTCAGTTACAAAAATTAAGTAAGAAATTAGCAAAAAACGTAGTTAATGAGGGTCTATTCGAATTAGGGTTGAGCACCAGTTTCAATTCTATTCGGAACCGGTTGGAACCAGATCAGTTTTTTGGGTATAGAACCAGACTGATTTCAATTCCAAAATAGAAGAACCGAATTTAAACGGTTTGGTTTCGATTCTTTCATGGACGAAGACGGAACTAGACTATTTAACCAGATTGAAACTTATTTTGGGAACCGAATTTAAAACCAATTTCGGAACCAAATTAAAACCCAATTTCATAACCTGTTTTAAAACGCAATTTATTCTCAATTTCATAACCCAAATTAAAACCCAATTTCATAACCAATTTCACAACCCAAATTAAAACTTAATTTCACAACCCAAATTAAAACTCAAATTAAAATCCAATTTCATAACCCAATTCAAATTCAGACACTTCCTACAATAATATTATGTATTGAGTAAAAAATATAATGTAATATGTAATTTTATTTATGTATGGACAATTACCAAGAATATTATGTAATATTCAAGTATGAGAAATAATTATATTTTCAAAGTGTTGACGGCTGATTTTGGTCTCAGGACATTATTGGAATATTTACTCCCGAGACAATCCTCCCTCAATAGTGAATTTATTCGGTTATGGGGGAACCAAAAGCAAACTTAGCAAAAGACAGATAAATACGCCAATCAACAAAGAGATTTAACGTGGTTCGGCGGATCAGATCCAACCTACATCCACGGGAACAGAACGAACGATATTTTTATTACTGAGATATTCTTCTCTGATATCTATCGTGTTTACAAGTCTGATTCTCTTTTCGTTCTCTTCTCAACTCTCAATTCCCAACTCTCAACTCTCAACTTGTTACACCCCTTACAAGCACGCTTTCCCTTCCTATTTATAATAGCAAAGAAACAGTTTTCATTATCCCATAAGGATTTCTATTTGAAACTACATTCACTTCCCATATCCTATTAGGACACTCACTCATTCACTTCCCATATCCTATTAGGACACTGACTTAGCAACCTTTCCCCATGAAAGTAGGATAACTTATCTTCTTATCCATAAGAATATGATAACTTATCTCTTTATCACATAAGAATATGATAACTTATCTCTGGAACATATCTCGCTATCTGGTCGGTCTTTATGAGGTCGATCATAGTGGTCCATTGGATTGAGAATGCTGATGTCGATCTTATAATGCCCGGTCATCCGATCTTAAGTGGTCGGGTTACCGATCATAGGTGCTCGGCCCCTAACTCATGTGGTAGGGTCGGTATTAAACAAGGGAGTTACCATTTTTACCCCTGTCGTACTGCTTAAATATCATAGTGCTGAAAAAATACCATCAACATCTATCCCCTAGTTCTCGGTCACAACGAGTTTTCGAGTTGATGCCGGGAACTATAAAAAAAGATGGTGTGCCGATGAATCTGTCGGTGGTCACTCTAGGAACCGTAGAGAAAAATGCCTTGGCTGAAAATCTGGTCATTCCTGCCACCTTCATGTGCTCAACCCCGAGTTGAAAGAAAGATTTGGCTCTGGGGGAATGTTATATCCCCAGTCCAAAGAAGCCGACTCGGTGGGACGTAACCCAACCCCAATCTGAAAGAAAGACTTGGCTCTGGGGGAATGTTACATCCCCAGTCCAAAGAAGCCGACTCGATGGGACGTAACCTGACCCCGAGCTGAAAGAAAGACTTGGCTCTGGGAGAATGTTACATCCCCAGTCCAAAGAAGCCGACTCGGTGGGACGTAACCTGACCACGAGCTGAAACAAACATCGATCTCGGTGGTACAAGAGCAGACCCGAGCCGGAAGAAACATCGGTCTCGGCGGTACAAGAGCAGACTCCAGCCAGAAAGAAACATCGGTCTCGGCGGTACAAGAGCAGACCCGAGCCAGAAAGAGACATCGATCTCGGCGGTACAAGAGCAGACCCGAGCCGAAAAGAGACATCGGTCTCGGCGGTACAAGAGCAGACCCGAGCCGGAAAGAAACATCGGTCTTGACGGTACAAGAGCAGACCCGAGCCAGAAAGAAACATCGGTCTCGGCGATACAAGAGCAGACCCGAGCCGGAAAGAAACATCGGTCTCGGCGGTACAAGAGTAGACCTGAGTCGGAAAGAAACATCGGTCTCGGCGGTACAAGAGCAGACCCGAGCCGGAAAGAAACATCGATCTCAGCGGTGCAAGAGCAGACCGGAGCCGGAAGGAAACATCGGTCTCGGCGGTACAAGAGCTGACCCGAGCCTGAAAGAAACATCGGTCTCAGCGGTACAAGAGCAGACCCGAGCCGGAAGGAAATATCGGTCTCGGTGGTATAACAACAGACCCGAGTCGGAAAGAAACATCGGTCTCGGTGGTACAAGAGTAGACCCGAGCGGGAAAGAAACATCGATCTCGGCGGTACAAGAGCAGACCCGAGCCGGAAGGAAACATCGGTCTCCGCAGTACAAGAGCAGACCCGAGCCGGAAGGAAACATCGGTCTCGGCGGTACAACAACAGACCCGAGTCGGAAAGAAATATCGGTCTCGGTGGTACAAGAGTAGACCCGAGCGGGAAAAAAACATCGGTCTCGGTGGTACAAGAGCAGACCCGTGCCGGAAGGAAACATCGGTCTCCGCGGTACAAGAGCAGACCCGAGCCGGAAAGAAACATCGGTCTCAGCGGTACAAGAGCAGACCCGAGCCGGAAGGAAACATCGGTCTCGGCGGTACAACAGCAAACCCGAGCCAGAAAGAAACATCGGTCTCGGCGGTACAAGAGCAGACCCGAGCCGGAAGGAAACATCGGTCTCAGCGGTACAAGAGCAGACCCGAGCCGGAAAGAAATATCGGTCTCGGCGGTACAAGAGCATACCCGAGCTGGAAGGAAACATCGGTCTCATCGGTACAATAGCAGACCCGAGCCGGAAAGAAACATCGGTCTCGGCGGTACAAGAGCAGACCCGAGCCGGAAAGAAACACCTGTCTCGACGGTACAAGAGTAGACCCGAGCCGGAAGGAAACATCGGTCTCAGCGGTACAAGAGCAGACCCGAGCCGGAAAGAAACATCGGTCTCGGTGGTATAAGAGCAGACCCGAGCCGGAAGGAAACATCAGTCTCGGCGGTACAATAGCAGACCCGAGCCAGAAAGAAACATCGGTCTCGGCGGTACAAGAGCAGACCCGAGCCGGAAGGAAACATCGGTCTCGGCTGTACAAGAGCAGACCCGAGTCGTTAAACAAATATCAAAACCATTGTGTGGGCCATAACAAACAAGCATAATCAAATGTCAACCTAAAACAGAAGAGGTCTTACTCACATTTTTGGGATTCTTTGCATTTCTTTCAACTCTACAAGGGTCACTACAAGCAAGGCTCTTCTTAATACATCCTCTCTGCATCTCAGCATTCCACGCATCCGACCGGATGACTTCCGCTATCAACTTTGGTCGACCTTAAAAACCGAATGGTCTATGTACACACTGAGATAACCTTCTTTCACCAAGTATTCCACCTACTCCTGCAGGTCTCTGCACCCATTCGTGGCATGTCCCCTTACGTTATGGTAGATACAGTAATCCCTACTATTTCCCCCCTCAATCGGGAACCTCCTCAAATTAGGCTCGGCCAACAGACCTTTATCCTGGATTTCCCGAACTATCTGGGCCATAAGTTTGTTCAGGGGGTTTATAATGTCCTCCCCGCGACATGGTTGACTTGGACAAATGACTTTATCTCTTGAACATGACTACTCGGAGGTGTCGGTCTGAGTTTCTTCTGCTCCGGGACTGGTCTCCTCAAATTTCTGATCGAATCCCATTGATTGTCTGACCTGAGTATTTTAGCCTTTCGGGTGTCTACTCCCTGTGCAATCTTTTTCTCCTCCTCTATTAAGATAAACTTCCTGGCCAACTCCAGGGCAGTGGCATAATCCGATACGTCTTGAATCCTCAGGTGAGTCCACAACTTCCTGACCTTCAGACCTCCCTTGAGACTTTCTAGCGCTTCCGATGACTCGTATGCTCCGACCTCGAGCACCAAATTGTGGTACCTTTCAATAAAATTCCTCAGGAGCTCATCATCCCCCTGCTTCATCAGTCTCAATTCTCCCACCATTTTTTTGGGACGCATGCCCCTTTGAAATGCCGAACAAATGACTTCCTGAGTTGCGTCAAGCTTCTGATGCTCCCTGAGGCTAGACTTCTGAACCACAGAATGGTAGATCCTCCCAAGGTTAGAGGTAAAACTTTGCAAACGGCGTCCCTTACTACTCTTTGGACCTCCATTAATAGGACAAAACTCTCAATATGAGATTTTGGATCAGTATGGCCTTTGTAGGGCGTCATGGACGGCATGTTGAATCGTCTTGGGAATTTTACCGACCTTATTTCTTCTGTGAATGGAGATTCAACCTCGCCGTCCCGAGCATCTCCCGTGTCAGTTTTGAGGTTTACTTCCCACTTGGCCATTTCTTTTCTTAACCAAGATTTTATATTGCCATCTGTGTACCGTGCTGCCTCCTGCGGCCTTCTTCGCGTCTGTCACCACGGGTGCAGCGTTCCTCATGACTTGAGATTTCCCGTCCGATTTCACTATCCTTCATATCTCTCCTTCTGGTGTCGTGGGGGCCCTCATAGGAAGAGTCTGGTAACTGTCTCCCCTCTTATTATTCCCACGTATCCTCTGTTTGTAAATATTTTTCTACTACTACGGACCTCATCCCGTAGGGACCCTTCCTCCTCGGTTCATTGTCATCACTCATATCTGTGACTCTTTTTCCTTCCGCTTTTTTGCCTCTCCTCCGACTGGCTCCGGCTTCAAACTTCTCATTATTCATCTCTTCCATCCTCTCCAACTTGTTCATCATGGACTTCAACAGGTTCTGATTTTCCTCCCCCTTTTTTCTCATATTTTCTTCCATCTTCTCCATCCATTCCTCTGTTGAACTCCCTGACGACCGATGATTTCCATCTTTTGCCATCGTCTTACTACGCGAGCTGCTTTTTGTTGAGTTCCCCACAGACGGCGCCAACTTTTGACTACTGATTTTGGTCTCAGGACAATATTGGAATATTTACTCCCGAGAGAATCCTCCCTCAATAGTGAATTTGTTCGGTTATGGGGGAACTAAAAGCAAACTTAGCAAAAGACAGATAAATACGCCAATCAACAAAGAGATTTAACGTGATTCGGCGGATCAGATCCAACCTACATCCACGGGCACATAACAGACGATATTTTTATTACTGAGATATGCTTCTCCGATATCTCTCGTGTTTACAAGTCTGATTCTTTTTTTGTTCTCTTCTCAACTCTCAATTCTCAACTCTCAACTCTCAACTTGTTACCCCCCTTACAAGCACGCTTTCCCCTCCTATTTATAATAGCAAAGAAACAGTTTTCATTTTCCCATAAGGATTCCTAGTTGAAACTACCTTCACTTCCCATATCCTATTAGGACACTCACTCATTCACTTCCCATATCATATTAGGACACTGACTTATCAACATTTCCCCATGAAAGTAGAATAACTTATCTTCTTATCCCTAAGAATAGGATAACTTATCTCTTTATCCCATAAGAATATGATAACTTATCTCTGGAACATATCTCGCTATCTGGTCGGTCTTTATGAGGTCGGTCATAGTGGTCCATTGGATTGAGAATGCTGATGTCGATCTTATAATGCCTGGTCATCCGATCTTAAGTGGTCGGGTTACCGATCATAAGTGCTCGGCCCCTAACTCATGTGGTCGGGTCGGTATTAAACAAAGGAGTTACCCTTTTTACCCCTGCCGTACTGCTTAAATATCATAGTGCTTAAAAATCACCATCAACACAAAGTTTGACAATAATTAAAAAATAGGGTAAATCAAAATCAGACTGGAACCGAATTGGAGCCGATTTTTTCAGGTAGGTTCCGGTTCCACGCGGAACCGAATTAGAATCGATTAATAGAGTACCCTATTTAATTGGGTAGGTTCCGGTTCCATTTAGTTATGAACTAATTTTTTCCGAGTAGATTCCGATTCCACGCGGAACCAGAACCGATTTTGCTCACCCATATTTCGAATTGGGCCACCATTCGTGTATGCAGGACGTGCGAATAAACAAGAGTTGAACCAATTGGGCTGGGATTTGCATCCCATTTGTGGGCGTGAAGAGATCCTATATCCTTTTATTTTTTTATTCAATTACACTTGAGTAATCATATATACCCTTTTTATTTCCATGATGAAATTGCCCAATTCTATTATTTTTTCCATCTCTATTGGTGCCATTTGAGAGATAATTTCTCAATCACCCTAGCATCATTTTGAGTATATAAATATATGATTTCGAAATACTCACGAATGAGAATCCAAATCACTCATAATATTTACTTTCATTAAGTAAATCCCACTCAAAATCATACTTTAAAATAGAAAACCATGCTATTTTCCAATATTTTGTTTGCTACTTTAGTCCATTAAAAAGTGGGAAAATAGATATTTTATAGTAGAACAAATATCCATTGTAGATATGGAGATAAATCATTTATTTTTATTTAGGATAATGTTTTGTTGGAGAATCATTTTTATTACCAATGAATACTAATCAGGGTATTATGAAAATAACTATGATGAGTTTATATTTTCATACTTGATTCGCATGAAAAAACTTTTTGTTTTAGCACAAAATCACCCTAAGCTCTAATTCATAATCAATTTCGATGCTATTATTCTCGACCTCTCACCATTGTTTCCTGGATTTTATAAAAATATGTATACTATGTATCTTCCCAAATAAATTTTCTGGATACGGCACTGATAATTCTTGTACTAATATTTGAAGAAATATATATATATATCACATAAATATTTATAGCAAAAAATTTATTTAAGTACTACATAAAAACTCGAACTTGCACCCATAACTTGCAAGACCACATCATTAGACCAAGCCCTTGGGGATTTCAAAATCATGCTTCAAAGTATGGAAATTTTGTGTTACATTATAATCCTACTTAGGGAACTTGGATTTGAATTTCTGTTTTTTAAGCTATGTATGTTGGTAGACTTAGTAATTAAAGCCCAGTTGGGCTTTTTACTGACAGTTTTTCCTTATATATATATATATATTAACCTATTGAAATTTAATAATTGTTGAAACTACTAAACGAGTATTAACGAAAATTAGAGTATTTTTATTTGTATTTGTTGATGGGGATTTCTGCGGCTAAGGGTTTTGAACAGTGCGGCTAAGGGCAGAGATGAAATTTTTCCTTTTCCGAAAAGGACGGTTGTTCAGAAATTATTGGTCATTCCTCGGCCCGGCAGAGAGTTCGGACCCGATTACTCGGATTTGACTGACCATATGATATGCCATGACACAGATTCCAAAGGCCGACGACTTCAGAGCCGAGGCCGACCACATTTGATCGGGAGCTCGATTTGATTTGTCCATATCCCCTTGAACCAGTAGATGAGCTCGGACATTTTAGGTCAGGACGGTAACAGTTTGAGAAGCTCGGCAGGTTACTTGGCTGATCTATTGAAGACCGATAGAAGATCAGAATGGTTGTTTTTTCTTCTTCGGCACGTGTCATTTTTCAAAGGCACTTTACAGGCTGGCATCATTATTGTTGCGTGTAGCAGTAGAGAAGACAGAGTGATGTGACAGGCCGTCAGACGACAGGTTTGCTTTCAGCGAAGACAGTCTTGGGGCAGAGAGCCTGTCAATCAGTCGGAGACCGCGTGGGAAACGTCACGAGAGCAGGAGAACATTGTTGTATTCTCTGAGTATATAAAGAGAAGTTAGGTTTGTTTGTAAATAGGGATCATTTTTTTAGGATAGCAAATCTTGTAAAAAAGAAGATTTAAATTGCTCGGTCTCATTCGGACCTCACTCAGAACAGGTCGGCCGAGTTAGTTCAGGCAATAAAATAACCCCCACCATTTTGTTCCCGTGGACGTAGGCTGGATTCGCTCCGCCGAACCACGTTAAAACTCTCTTGTCAACTTGTGCGTTTTTCTCACATTTTACTAAATTTGCCTTTGGTCTCCCCATAACCAAACAAATTCAAGGTTGAGGGAAGGTTGTCTCGGGTGTGTTATCTCGAAACTACCCCTGGGACGAAAATCGTCCGTCAACAGTTGGCGCCGTCTGTGGGGAAATAGCAAAAAGCAACTTGCGTAGTAAGATGATGTTAGAAGGTGGAAACCATGGGTTTTTGGATAGTTTAGCAGCATAATGGATGAAAGGGGAAAGGAATGGGAAGAATCTAGTCAGAACGGGAAGATGGAAAGGGTTCGCGAGAGAAAGGAAGGTTGACAACATAAACTTTCTTTTTATGAGTTGTAGAATGAGATGTAAGCGGGGTAGCCAAAGATCACCAATTAGAGCTGAGTTGCAGAATGGAATGTAACGTTGTGGATGAGTTACATTCGTTGGCTGCAGCTAAACCAGTCCCTCCCGGAGCAGGCGCTATAGTTGATCGGCCTGCCATAGTCCTCAGTTCTACAGGTTGATATTGCCAAAAGGTGGTCAGGGAACTGGTCAGTCAACGGTAGGGGACCATGCCAGTTAGGCCCCCCCTCAATTGGTGTGGTGGTATCCCCGAATGAGAGGAAAAGAGAAAAAACCCACGGGGAAAACCACAAGAAGCCAAGACTGAAGGCCTCGGCTAGGCTCCCAGGTTTGCTCGGGATATACGGGGCCCAGGGAAATGCATTATTCATCAACTCTTATGGAGCGGTTGGTGTAGCAGACCCTGTGAGCCTAGTTCGTCATCAAGTTCAGACCAGACGGATCTGAATAAGCCCTGATTCGGGAACCAACTTGAGTGTGAAGTTTAAAACTACGACATACGCATCGAGAGTTTTCGGAATCAAACTCAGACTAGAAGATGCGGTCGGATTGCAAGACAAGAACCAAAAGAAAGTATTGTAAAAGCCTCTCTTAAAATGACCCGCAAAGAGTTGTAAGAAGGGCAACAAGTTCCTTGAATATGAATAAAACTCTCATTTTTTTAAGAAACTTGTCTATCTTACGTATTTTTTAATCAAATACGAAAGTTATTTTCAATATTCTTGGGATGTGTTCGATGCGAAGGGGTGATCGGTAACTAGGAAGGGCATCAAGCCCATGGCACGCCACTCCCGGGTATCACTATCAAACCACCAGGTGGAAGTGTTCCGACCTGGTTCCTTTCACTTTTGAGGATCCAGAACGCATCAAGGGATGGAGCGCATGCGGGAAACGCGCGAACCCCTCGTGACACGCCACTCACGGGTGTCATTATCAAACCCCTAAGGCCGGAGCGTTACTACCCCATGGCTTGCATTTTTGAGGAATAGCTAGGGTAAACCGGATCCAGGGACGTTTCTCCCCCTGTAGGTCGGCCGGTGAACCTTGTTGAAAATTTTCAGAGAGTATGGCATGTGGATGGCTTAATTGCCTCCATGACCATCATGTTCTTGGGTAAACCGGACCCATGAAGATTTCTTCCCCTGCGAGTCGGCTGGTGAGTCCAATTAAGAACCACCCAGGGAAGGCACACACGGGGTGTATTCCTCCCCCGTGGGGATTTGCCTAACCACCCCGGATGGGCGTATCCGTAGCCTGAGTGGCCGGGACACTGAACTGTAAGGTTCAGAATTGTGTTTTGGGGGCCTCGGGCAGTACGCTGCCTCGGAGTACCTGAGTTGTTACTTTTACTTCTTGTTTTTGCATGAATTATGTGCTAAGTCACCTCCAATTTTTGTTAATTTTACTTCGTTCCAATTTTTGATTTTCGCTGGTCTGGCAAGGGGATACCCGCGCCAGGGTCAGCAGAGCCTCATAGGTTGAAAATCTTCAATCGTGTAAGTCTCAAATGTTCCACCAGCTCGGGGCTGGATTTCGTTCCGCCGAGTCTGTTATGTTCCAGCAGCTCGGGGCTGGATTTTGTTCCGTCGAGTCTGTTATGTTCCATCAGCTCGGGGCTGTATTTCGTTCCGCCGAGTCTGTTATGTTCTACCAGCTCGGGGATGGATTCGTTCCGCCGAGTCTATGTTATTCCACCAGCTCGGAGCTGGATTCGTTCTGCTGAGACTGTATTGTTCTGCCAGGTAAGGGCTGGATTTCGTTCTGTCGAGTTTGTTATGTTCCACCAGCTCGGGGCTGGATTTCGTTCCGTCGAGTCTGTTATGTTCTACCAGCTCGGGGCTGGATTCATTCCGCCGAGTCTGTGTTATTCCACTAGCTTGAGGCTGGATTCGTTCCGCCGAGACTGTATTTTTCCACCAGCTTGGGGATGGATTCGTTCCGCTGAGACTGCAATGTTCCACCAGCTCGGGGCTGGATTCGTTCCGCCGAGTCTGTAATGTTCTTCTCAGCTCGGGGTCGAGCTACATCCCACCGAGTCTGCCTCATTGGTCTGGGGACGTAACATTCCCCCAGAGTCAAGTGTTCTTCTCAGCTCGGGGTCGGGCTACATCCCACCGAGTCTGCCTCATTGGTCTAGGGACGTAACATTCCCCCATAGTCAAATATTCTTCTCAGCTCGGAGCCGGGTTATAACCATCCGAATGCATTTGATTTCAATTCGGGGACAGACTATCAACTCATGGCCGAACTCGAATTGGTCGGATGAGAGGTCACATTGAGATTTGGAAGAGCAAATTAGAAAATTTGAAGCCAAGTAAGGGAAGCAGAACAGAAAGCATTCAAGATAAACGGTAAAAGAGAAATGACAGTGTTATTGCAAAAAAGAGTATGATGTTTGAGTTTACATAGGGCCCCCTTTGGGTCACCCTCATTCTTCAGCCCGCGCAGGGGCAGCTGCTCCTTCCTGGTCAGGTCCGGATGGCAGGATAACTGGTACAGGCTCGGCATAAGGCACCTCGGTTTCAGTTTGGGAGACAAGAGGGACTGCAATTTTGGCCCCCGACACTTCAGGGGCAGGAGCCTCAGGTTGGATCTCTTCAGGGGCTAGAGACATAGGCACAGTTGAAATGGGCTCCAGATCCTGGACTTCATCTGAATGACGGGCAAATAATTCTCGGGCCTCATCCGCAGAAAGTTCTTCTTTACAAAAGCGGATGGCCACGTGGATCGACTCCATATTAACCCCGGGCATCAGAATTAGAATAATCTCGACACAATCTCTGATCCCCTTGAGCTGAGCACTCTCCAGCTCTCCCTCCAATGCAGCCTCCTGCTTTTGAAGTTCAGCCTTACTCTTTGCCTGTTCGGCCTCCTTTTTTTTCAGCTTTTCTCGAGCCTGGTCTCTCTCTTCGTTCGTTTTCCTCAACTTGGACTCGGCGTTCGACGCCTCCCACCTCAAGTAATTGTTTTTCGCTTTGGCATCCTCCAAATCCTTCTTGGGAATCTCCGCATTTTCCCTGACCATAGCATAAGCCTTGCAGATGGATTCGTTCAGTGCAAGGGCCTCACCCGCCGTCTGCTCAAGGTCATTGATTGTCTCATCCTTTTTGACCAGCTCGGCCTCCCGCTCAGTAAGTTGGCTTTGGAGCCTCTACACATGGCCCCTTTAGGTAGAAGGCTCATAAGCAAGTCATTGTTCCGAGCCAGCATATAATTATCTTGTAAAAGAGAAGTTAGAGAACAAGTAAAAATACAGTGCGAGAGTAAAGATAATAGTCTACCTCGGCGATTCGGAAGGAGAGACGAGAAATCACTTCCTCCGGGGAGATGTCCTCATAATGCGGAATCCTCCCCAAAGGCAGCGCTTCAACCAGCTGATTGATTGCCGGCACCAGATGAGAAGTGGACTCTCGGACCTTCTCGCTGAGGACATCCACCCCCAGCGCCGCAATGCCCTTTCCGGTTCTTGGGAGAGCCTCAGCAGCTCGCCCATCCCTCCGAGAAATAGACCTCATTCTCAGGGGCAGCTCCTCCTCTTCCTCCTCCTCAGGTTCGGCCGCTACGTCCCCGGACAGGCGACGACGTTTACTCAAAGGCCTAGAGGACCCAGATGAGGGTCAGACAGTTGTGCTTGGTACCGATCTTATTGGAGAAGGTACAGGCTGCATCGCCAGTCGAGCGACCACCTTGGTTCTTTCCTTGGCCTCTGCGGGAATCAGAGTGGTCAACCGCCTCCGAGAGCTTTCGGCTTCACCCGGTCTGGTCTTCTTCGCCAGACCTCTGATTCTGTCAATGACAGTGGGCTGCTTCGATATTTCTACAAAATGCAAAGTAGAGAACATGGTCAGCTCGGAATTCACAAAGTTCAAGTCATTTATGGGTCAAGCAAACAAATGGATTAGTTAGAAAGTCAGTAAGAATCTACCCAGCCGTCTCGGGACATGTGGAGGTGCACTCCGAATGAGGCCTGACTCCAAGAAGGCCGAGTCATTGACTACCCTCCTCCAATGGCTGGCGTAGCTCCGGGCCACCTTGATCCTAGCATGGACCACATGGGTAATCTTGGGAGGATCCCTCCAGCAGGCTGAGAAAGGTTAAATAGTTAGTGTTTTGATATAAAGGTTGAGAAAATGAAGTCAAAAAACCGAGTCCTAACCTCCCGCTCTGAAGATATCAAGGACTTCCGTCATCTCCGGACACGTTGACCAGATCCGTCCCCAGTCGCCTGTAGCCCAGAACTAGGGATCTTTAAAGTTTTTATTGGTTTGGGGAAGGTCTTTGATTAGGGCAGGGACGTTGGCATATGAGGAGAGATAATACCAATCGTGGTGGGTTTTCAGGTTGGCTTTCAGTTGGTATAGCATTTTCAACTCCTCGAAAGTCGGTTCCCCGAGGCCTGCTCGGTGCCAGAATTCTCCAGTTATTCAAGTTCAGCTGACATGGTGCAATCTCCATCTTGGCCATTATACCCGCAAAGTATGGTTGAATGGGTAGCCGAAGACCGCACTCAAAGAAGGAAGGAAGAAGGGCGACCGAGCCCTCGTCAGGTTGGCTCGCACGATCACATGAGCCAGAGACCTCAAGAGCTATGTCGATCGGAATTTCGTACTGTTGACGAAGCACACACAAGGAATCTCCAGTAATGGTAGAATACCGATTCATGTCCAAGGCCGAACTTCCCAGTTCTCAAGGTTCAGGGTCTTTTCGGGAGATTCTGTGGTGGTAGGTATCATTTTTTTTATTTCAGAAGGGGTTGGAGTGGTATTTAGCTTCTCCAGGCTGGGTGCACTGATGATGGTATTTATATCACTATTTCCCACTCATTTGACCTAATGTTTTGTATTGTTTCTCGAGTTTTATGAACGTTTTGATGTGGTTTTTTGTTGTTATTTTGCAGATAAATAAAGTTTGGACAGCACTGGAGGCAATTTGGGACAAAACCGGACAAAAATGCACCAACTGGAATTATTTTGTCTTCTGCGCGTCGCGCCGCGCAAAGCCTTGGCGTCGCGACGCCCAGCGTGCACCGGTTTCTGCTAATATGCGCCATGGTCAATGGGTCAACGATCTGAAAATTTGACTTTGCTAAAATGCACCGCTGCCACGTGTCACCATCACAGAAGACGAGCTAACGTGCGCCTGCCACGTGTCATCATCCTACGGCGCCGACAATCATCATCTACGCTATTGTGCGCCTTGCCACGTGTCGACATCTCAACAATTTGCTAAAATGCGCCCATGCCACGTGTCAAGATCAGACGTTGCCGACAATCTCACATCATGATGACGTAAGCGCTTACGTCATGAACAGTGCCACGTCATCGGATAAGGATCTGATCTCTTTGCCGCCTCGCCACGTGTCAAGCCAGGATTGAGCCACGTTTCACTGTAGCTGGCGTCGCGACGCGGAACCCTTTGGCGTCGCGACGCATGAACCCCATCTGCGCCTATAAATTCAGCACCCGATTTCAGAAATTTGTATCCCATCCTCTCTCTTCAAATCCTTCTAAAGAGAGAGTTTCTCTCTCTAAACTCTTTTAGTTTTTACTTTTTTTTTTACTTTTGTAAATAATTTTAATTACTTTTTGTAATAATAGTAATTTAATTTTGACTTTTTACTTTCTTTTACAGTTTTTACTATTACTATTTACTTTTTACAGTTTTTACTATTTACCGTGATGAGGTAATTTCCTTATGTTCAGGTGAAAGGTAATTTCTTTTACTATTACTATTTAGATTAATCTCCCTTAAAAATAATATATTTACTATTTAAATTGGATTTAATCAGGATACCGCCAGATTGGTCGGTGGGTAATAAAATTTATATTCCGCCTTATGGCTGGTTATTTTGGTTCCGCTTTTATGGCTGGTTATTTTGGTTCCGCATTTATGGCTGGTTATTTTGGTTCCGCCTTTATGGCTGGTTGATATTAATCACAAGTTTATATATTATTTTAATGGGAGATATCTAAATAAGTAGTAGTAAAAATAATTCCTTTTACCTTAACATTTTATTTTATTTTACTTTTCAGTATTTTTATTTTGTGTCTTTTATTTTTATGTTTTTTTAGTCCTAGTTATGTGTTAGTTAACTAGGGGTTGTGATAACTTTTAGTATCACTAGTTTATAAGGGATTATTTTATAGTTTGGGTGGGATTATAAGTTTACTTATTAAGTCTTAAGCTTAATGCTTCTTATTGTCTGATCACCAATAAGATTGAAATGGTAAATCTAAAATGAACTAGACATAGGGATTTTAGGTTTCAGCCTTAGACTTAATAGCCCACGATCTTCCTTGAGGATAGATAACCCTTTAATAGATTTCCTTACAGGATAGGAATATACCTGTTGGGCGGGGGTAGCCATAATTGAAACTTAGACTTAATGAATCCAGGTAATGTGGTTGACATAGGAATATGGTTCAATTGGGTTATACTGGGTATTTGTAGTTGACCATCGGAAGAGGCTTTTACATAATTTAGTGTTCCAGGTTAGTGAACTGATTTATTACAAAAACAAAAAATAATCACTTCATCTTTTAAATGATATTAAAGGAAATCACAACCTTATATCTTTTTCTTTTATTTTCCTTAGTATTTTCTTTTGTCTTTTTATTTATTTATTTAGCAAATCTTCAATCAACCAAATCAATCAAGCAATCAATTCCATTCTCCCTTTTAATTAGATATTGTAATTAAATAGATTCAATAATTAATAACAACAGTAGGAATTAAGTCCTCGTGGGATCGATATTTTTATACTACTTGAACGATACGTGCGCTTGCGTTATACGTGTGTGTTTACGCCGGTCAAGTTTTGGCGCCGTTGCCGGGGACTTATATTTCTTGAGTTGTTAATTTTGAAGCTATCTAATTTACTTGTATCTAATTTTCTTTATTTTTATCTGTAATTTTTATTTTTTTCTTTTGATTTCAGGTGACTTAAAAATGGAACACTACTGGGAGATTGAGAGACTACGTGCTTTACAAGAAGATACACCCCACATCTGGGAGCAACTGTCCGGTTTTCTGTGGCCTGTTGAACAACCCAATGATTATCACTGGATGCCAGAACCAAGCAATGCTACATTTGTTCATCAGAACGAAATGGGGAGATGTGTGATTTGTGACAGTAACCACCCGAGCGATCAATGTATATATCGATCAGAGTGGGAGAATTTCTGGAGACAATCATGCTATGAAGAGCCATCACATTTCACAGAACCACATTTTCCATCTTATCCACCATCTACCTTTGATCTTCATCAACAACCAGAACCATCAGAGGAAGATCAATTGATTCACATGTTCAAGGAACAAGCAGCTCAATTTGATGCACAAGTTCAGAGTAACACAGAATCCATACAAAAAATGACAGATCAGATCAGACAATTCACAGAAAACCAGAACTACATACCTCAAGAATCAGTTCCAGATGACACTGATGAAGCCTTCAAGTACCAATCATTTCACAATGACATTTCAACAGAGGAGGAGGCTGAACAGTATCAACAACCAGAGGTATCAGTTCAGGAACCCGAACCGGCAAAGTCTCGATTTGATTTCTATTATTCTGACTCTGACGAGGAGGAAGCTGATCCATTTATACCAACTGCACCAACAACGGAGGATCAAATTTTCAAGCCTCAAAATGAAGATCTTGGAAAATGCTTTGCACAAATGTTTGATGAAGATCTACTGAGACCTCATTTCACCCAGATCAGAGGATGAAGACCTAAAATCTGACATTTCTTTTCATCCTCAGGTTGAAAATTTTGAAAAATGTATTTCACAATGACAGATGAAGAGCTGAATGCAGAAATTTTCAAATACATCTGCAAAGAAAAGGTGGAGCAAAAAGAAGAGCAAATGGAAGAGCAACAGTCAGACCAAAATAAAGATCCAGAGCATTCAGGAAAAACATCGCTGTTTTGGGGAGTGCAAATCAAAGATATCACCCAAAAGCTTGACAGAATGGAACATCCATTCCAAGTCAAACATCATACGAGACCTCCTGATTTTCTTTCTTCTTTTCAAGAACCACTGGAGCAAAAATGAGTAAAAAGGTGGCACGAGCACTGAAAAAGACAAAATTCTTTTTGCCACTTTACCGTTGGAAGAGACCCTTCAAAAGCAACGCTCACGGGATTGTCCTTAATCGGACATCCAAAACGACATTGAAACCTCCTTAACAGATGGATTTCATTCACGTCTGGCTGAAGACGAAAAATTCAGCGCTAGCAGGGAGGCAACCCATGCAATTTGTTGTAATTTATTTTCATATTATGTGAACTTTTTAATTTTGTGTGTTATTTGTAGGGAAAGGCACAAACGAAGCATTTTAAGACAGAAGGAATTGTGTTTGGAAATCAAAGATGAGAAACAATTCATTAGCAATGGCTGATTAAAGAATGAAATCTTGAGACACATCCTAATGAATTTATACTAAGCAAGTGGCGTATTGCATACACAATTCCGTTACCTTAATTATTGCTTTGATTCGCTTTTCTGTTGTAATTATTTTTATTTTCGTAGACAGGATCCAGATTTTTGACCTTTCACGATTTGTTTTGTTGTTTAGCTAACAAACGTCCTCTGGAAGATATTAGTGCTATTATTACTCACCCTTTTTCAGGTACTATAAATTCAGCCCGTCATTGCACTTTTGAAGGCATCTTGATTTGAAAAAGAAATACATAAAAAAAATGGAAGCCACTTCAAGAAGACGAGTTGAAAACATCTGTGTTTTGTGGTAGTACTGTTGGTACTAAACCACAATACATAGAAGCAGCACGGGAATTGGGTCGAGTTTTAGCTGCAAGGAATATGCACCTAATATATGGCGGAGGAAATCTCGGACTTATGGGGATCGTTTCACAAGCCGTACAGGAGGGAGGCAGTCATGTTTTGGGAATCGTCCCAAAACCCTTGGCAGAGGCAAATCTTATTGGCTCATCAAACGGAGAGGAACTGATCGTATCAGGTATGTCTGAACGCCTGGTAGAAATGATTAACCGTGCTGATGCTTTTATCGCTTTGCCAGGTGGCTTGGGTACATTGGAGGAAATTTTTATAGTTCTATCTTGGGCGAACCTGAACATACATCAGAAACCGATTGGACTACTCAACGTTGATGGATTTTATGATTTTCTTTGTGTGTTTCTTGATGATGCTCGGAGAAATGGGTTCGTATCAAAACCTATGAAAGACCTCCTCTTCACTGCCAGACTTGCTCCGGATCTGATAGACCAACTTATAGCCTATGAACCACAAGTTGACCCTATCCTATCAAAGATAAATTGGTCTGAGGACGATCGTGGTAAGAGGCGTCGACTTAATATGGATCTTAACCTTTAATTTCCTGTAGATTTCAGCTAACCAGGTACAACCTTCTAACTCTCCTTTTACTGTTTAAGACATTGGGGACAATGTCTTATTTAGGTTTGGGGGAGGGATTTAGTTGATTAGTACCTTGTTTTTTAGTTTGTGTTGTTTTTATTTTTAGTCCAAATTTTTCGAAAAATACAAAAAAATTGAAAAATTTTCAAAAATTACAAAAATATTTTGCATTTTCGTATTTCTGTTTTGACTAAAAAGGTGGAATTGGTAAGAGATAGCCGAGTAAGGAATTTCCGCTCCTGAGACGTATCTCAAACCTATTTCGAAATAAGTTAATTTTTGTTTATTTCATTTTGAATTATTTAATTTGTGAATTCTCCTTAAAACTGACTAAATTGGATCTTCATATGTTCAGTTGACAGGTATTATGAACTTACATGGAAACATACGGACATGAGCTAAAATTGAAAAGTTTGTAATATTCCGTGCTATAGTTTAATTGGAGGAAGCATCTCTAAATAGTGATGGAGTAAAAAAAAAAAAAAAAAAAAAAAAAAAAGTCCGAGATCCGAGTTATTAAGTCTGTAAGGGTATTTTAATACCTAGTGCCCTAAAACCAACTGGTTTGGGAGTCATGGCCCAAAGCTCGTTACATGGATCAAAGATGCTGCAAAAATATATATATCTGAAGTCTGAGTAATTAAGTTCGTAGGGGTGTCTTAACACCTGGTGCCCTAAAGCCAACTGGTTTGGGAGCCACCGACCCAAAGCTCGCTACATAGACGGAAGGTATTGTATATAAATAAAAAAGAGAAAATCAAAGAAAAAAATCAGAAAAATCAGAAAATTATTCCATTGCTACAAAAAGGTGTGAAATCTGAGAGAACTTTAGGACAAAAATATTACTCTCTTATCAACTGCACTTATGACTGTTGTGGGCAAAAATGAGTTGATTAATATTTTGTTAGCTGTGTATATGGAGAATGGTAAAAATAAATCGGAGAATTTACTTATTTGGTAATTTAGAAAAAGAAACAAAACAACTAGTAACTTGGAGTAGAATTTTCACCTGATTAGTCACTAACTTCTTTATTCTCTTTTCGCTTGTCTTTTTTGCTTTTGTGTGCATTAGTTTTAACTAACTTTTTACTTTTGTAAAATGTTTGTGGGTATCATTGCTGTAAGCCCTCACGAGAACACTCGTCCACTAGGGACACCTAGGGGTTTAAAGGCTTGTTGCATATGCTAAATGCAACCGTGATCCCTACGAAAGTGGCTTAGTTAAATTTTATTTTCATGTTATTTTATTTTCTGTTTTGCTCGAGGACTAGCAAAATGTTAGGTTTGGGGGTGTGATGAGTGGTATTTATATCACTATTTCCCACTCATTTGACCTAATGTTTTGTATTGTTTCTCGAGTTTTATGAACGTTTTGATGTGTTTTGTTGTTGTTTTTTTGCAGATAAATAAAGTTTGGACAGCACTGGAGGCAATTTGGGACAAAACGGACAAAAATGCACCAACTGGAATTATTTTGTCTTCTGCGCGTCGCGCCGCGCAAAGCCTTGGCGTCACGACGCCCAGCGTGCACCGGTTCTGCTAATATGCGCCATGGTCAATGGGTCAACGATCTGAAAATTTGACTTTGCTAAAATGCACCGCTGCCACGTGTCACCATCACAGAAGACGAGCTAACGTGCGCCTGCCACGTGTCATCATCCTACGGCGCCGACAATCATCATCTACGCTATTGTGCGCCTTGCCACGTGTCGACATCTCAACAATTTGCTAAAATGCGCCCATGCCACGTGTCAAGATCAGACGTTGCCGACAATCTCACATCATGATGACGTAAGCGCTTACGTCATGAACAGTGCCACGTCATCGGATAAGGATCTGATCTCTTTGCCGCCTCGCCACGTGTCAAGCCAGGATTGAGCCACGTTTCACTGTAGCTGGCGTCGCGACGCGGAACCCTTTGGCGTCGCGACGCATGAACCCCATCTGCGCCTATAAATTCAGCACCCGATTTCAGAAATTTGTATCCCATCCTCTCTCTTCAAATCCTTCTAAAGAGAGAGTTTCTCTCTCTAAACTCTTTTAGTTTTTACTTTTTTTTTTTTACTTTTGTAAATAATTTTAATTACTTTTTGTAATAATAGTAATTTAATTTTGACTTTTTACTTTCTTTTACAGTTTTTACTATTTACTATTTACTTTTTACAGTTTTTACTATTTACCGTGATGAGGTAATTTCCTTATGTTCAGGTGAAAGGTAATTTCTTTTACTATTACTATTTAGATTAATCTCCCTTAAAAATAATATATTTACTATTTAAATTGGATTTAATCAGGATACCGCCAGATTGGTTGGTGGGTAATAAAATTTATATTCCGCCTTTATGGCTGGTTATTTTGGTTCCGCTTTTATGGCTGGTTATTTTGGTTCCGCCTTTATGGCTGGTTATTTTGGTTCCGCCTTTATGGCTGGTTGATAAATCACAAGTTTATATATTATTTTAATGGGAGAGATACTAAATAAGTAGTAGTAGAAATAATTCCTTTTACCTTAACATTTTATTTATTTACTTTTCAGTATTTTTATTTTGTTGTCTTTTATTTTTATGTTTTTATTAGTCCTAGTTATGTGTTAGTTAACGGGGTTGTGATAACTTTTAGTATCACTAGTTTATAAGGGATTATTTTATAGTTTGGGTAATTAATAAGTTTACTTATTAGTCTTAAGCTTAATGCTTCTTATTGTCTGATCACCAATAAGATTGAAATGGTAAATCTAAAATGAACTAGACATAGGGATTTTAGGTTTCAGCCTTAGACTTAATAGCCCACGATCTTCCTTGAGGATAGATAACCCTTTAATAGATTTCCTTACAGGATAGGAATATACCTGTGGGCGGGGGTAGCCATAATTGGAACTTAGACTTAATGAATCCAGGTAATGTGGTTGACATAGGAATATGGTTCAATTGGGTTATACTGGGTATTTGTAGTTGACCATCGGAAGAGGCTTTTACATAATTTAGTGTTCCAGGTTAGTGAACTGATTTATTACACAAACATAAAATAATCACTTCATCTTTTAAATGATATTAAAGGAAATCACAACCTTATATCTTTTTATCTTTTATTTTCCTTAGTATTTTCTTTTGTCTTTTTATTTATTTATTTAGCAAATCTTCAATCAACCAAATCAATCAAGCAATCAATTCCATTCTCCCTTTTAATTAGATATTTGTAATTAAATAGATTCAATAATTAATAACAACAGTAGGAATTAAGTCCTCGTGGGATCGATATTTTTATACTACTTGAACGATACGTGCGCTTGCGTTATACGTGTGTGTTTACGCCGGTCAAGTTTTATTTTGTCTTCTGCGCGTCGCGCCGCGCATAGCATTGGCGTCGCGACGCCCAGCGTGCACCGGTTCTGCTAATATGCGCATGGTCAATGGGTCAACGATCTGAAAATTTGACTTTGGCTAAAATGCACCGCTGCCACTGTCACCATCACAGAAGACGTGCTAAGTGCGCCTGCCACGTGTCATCATCCTACGGCGCCGACAATCATCATCTACGCTATTGTGCGCCTTGCCACGTGTCGACATCTCAACAATTTGCTAAAAAACGCCCACTGCCACGTGTCAAGATCAGATGTTGCCGACAATCTCACATCATGATGACGTAAGCGCTTACGTCATGAACAGTGCCACGTCATCGGATAAGGATCTGATCTCTTTGCCGCCTCGCCACGTGTCAAGCCAGGATTGAGCCACGTTTCACTGTAGCTGGCGTCGCGACGCGCGTTTGTCCCAAATTGCCTCCAGTGCTGTCCAAACTTTATTTATCTGCAAAATAACAACAAAACACATCAAAACGTTCATAAAACTCGAGAAACAATACAAAACATTAGGTCAAATGAGTGGGAAATATTCCTATCCTGTAAGGAAATCTATTAAAGGGTTATCTATCCTTAAGGAAGATCGTGGGCTATTAATCTAAGGCTGAAACCTAAAATCCCTATGTCTAGTTCATTTTAGATTTAGCATATCAATCTTATTGGTGATCAGACAATAAGAAGCATTAAGCTTAAGACTTAATAAGTAAACTTATTAATTACCCAAACTATAAAATAATCCCTTATAAACTAGTGATATTAAAAGTTATCACAACCCCTAGATAACTAACACATAACTAGGACTAATAAAAACATAAAAATAAAAGACACAAAATAAAAATACTGAAAAGTAAAATAAAATAAAATGTTAAGGTAAAAGGAATTATTTCTACTACTACTTATTTAGATATCTCCCATTAAAATAATATATAAACTTGTGATTAATATCAACCAGCCATAAAGGCGGAACCAAAATAACCAGCCATAAAGGCGGAACCAAAATAACCAGCCATAAAAGCGGAACCAAAATAACCAGCCATAAAGGCGGAATATAAATTTTATTACCCACTGACCAATCTGGCGGTATCCTGATTAAATCCAATTTAAATAGTAAATATATTATTTTTAAGGGAGATTAATCTAAATAGTAATAGTAAAAGAAATTACCTTTCACCTGAACATAAGGAAATTACCTCATCACGGTAAATAGTAAAAACTGTAAAAAGTAAATAGTAATAGTAAAAACTGTAAAAGAAAGTAAAAAGTCAAAATTAAATTACTATTATTACAAAAAGTAATTAAAATTATTACAAAAGTAAAAAAAAAAAAGTAAAAAACTAAAAGAGTTTAGAGAGAGAAACTCTCTCTTTAGAAGGATTTGAAGGGAGAGGATGGGATACAAATTTCTGAAATCGGGTGCTGAATTTATAGGCGCAGATGGGGTTCGGGCGTCGCGACGCCAAAGGGTTCCGCATCGCGACGCCAGCTACAGTGAAACGTGGCTCAATCCTGGCTTGACACGTGGCGAGGCGGCAAAGAGATCAGATCCTTATCCGATGACGTGGCACTGTTCATGACGTAAGCGCTTACGTCATCATGATGTGAGATTGTCGGCAACGTCTGATCTTGACACGTGGCATGGGCGCATTTTAGCAAATTGTTGAGATGTCGACACGTGGCAAGGCGCACAATAGCGTAGATGATGATTGTCGGCGCCGTAGGATGATGACACATGGCAGGCGCACGTTAGCTCGTCTTCTGTGATGGTGACACGTGGCAGCGGTGCATTTTAGCAAAGTCAAATTTTCAGATCGTTGACCCATTGACCATGGCGCATATTAGCAGAACCGGTGCACGCTGGGCGTCGTGACGCCAAGGCTTTGCGCGGCGCGACGCGCAGAAGACAAAATAATTCCAGTTGGTGCATTTTTGTCCGGTTTTGTCCCAAATTGCCTCCAGTGCTGTCCAAACTTTATTTATCTGCAAAATAACAACAAAACACATCAAAACGTTCATAAAACTCGAGAAACAATACAAAACATTAGGTCAAATGAGTGGGAAATAGTGATATAAATACCACTCATCATGCACCCGAGTTGGAGGAGGTTTCTGCAGCGCAAGGAAGTTTAGGTTCTATGGGCTTGGCCGAAGAGGATTCAGCGTCAGACATTCCTAACAGTCGCCATGAATAAGAAGGCCAGTCAGTGGTAAGTTTAAGGCACAATGGATTCAAAAGTTATTCTGACTACCGGGGACCTATGCCTACAATCTCTAAATGCCCTAGCAATAACCACATGCAACAAGTCTCTGCTAAAGCACATACAACCAAACACAACACTCAGAAAGCCCGAGATACATGCATCATACCCCCACCCATCCTTTAACCAAAGGGCATTTGAACCATACACACAACACAAATCCATAACATGATTTGCAACACAGAATGAGAAGACAAACATGCCAAAGGAAAACAGGAACAAACAGCAGCAAGAAGAAAGTCTGAAAGCACCAAACAGAATGGAAGAATACAACAAATAAGAAAAAAGAAGATTGAGCAGAAACTTACTTGACTTGAGAAGGAGAGCTGGCCGGTTGGTCTGGTCGGTTGAAAGTTTGCTGGTCTCAGGTACGAGAAGAGATTTTACAGTTTGAAGTTATGATTTTTCATAAAAAAGAAGAAGAGGCTTTGCTCAACATCCTTATAGTTGGCACATAGTGTTTTTAGCCATCGGATTGGGAAAGTCTTTGGATGAGCGCCACACGTCGCCTTCAGGCTCAGTCTAATCAGTTTGGGATGAACGGTCGAGATCGAGAGACCTTTGGTTGCCTTGAGAACGATCGGTTTATTTGAGTTTTTTGGGCGGGAAGAACATGAGTTTTTGACAAGTGGCACGATCGGGTTTAACCCTAAAAGTGATTTGATGGGTATTTACAGAGATATGATGGCTTGCGGTTCTCGAGGGCAGCTATCAGACATGTTGAAAGGAAATTTGCTTCAAGTTGAGGAGTCAGTTGAAAGGGCATCAGAGTTTGCAGTAACCGAGCATATAAAGATGACCGAGGACGACCAGTTTGATATCGCACTTCAAATCTTTGTAGTTCCCGGTACCAACTCGCACACTCGTTTCCCATTTTCCGAAAGGGACGGGTGTTTAGAAAATATTACCATTCCTCGGCCCGGCAGAGAGTTCGGACCCGGTTACTCGGATTTGACCGACCAGATGATATGCCATGACACAGATTCCAGAGGCCGACGACTTCAGAGCCGAGGCCGACCACATTTGACCGGGAGCTCGGTTTGATTTGTCCCTATCCCCTGGAACCAGCGGATGAGCTCGGACATTTTAGGTCAGGACGGTAACAGTTTGAGAAGCTCGGCAGGTTACTTGGCCGATCTCTTGAAGACCGACAGAAGATCAGAATGGTTGTTTTTTCTTCTCCGGCACGTGTCATTTTTCAAAGGTACTTTACAGGCTGACATCATTATTGTTGCGTGTAGCAGTAGAGAAGACAGAGTGATGTGACAGGTCGTCAGACAGCAGGTTTGCTTTCGGCGAAGACAATCTTGGGGAAGAGAGCCCGTCAATCAGTCAGAGACCGCGCGGGAAACGTCACGAGAGAAGTAGAACAATGTTGTATTCTCTGAGTATATAAAGAGAAGTTATGTTTGTTTGTAAAGGAGGATCATTTTTTTAGGATAGCAAATCTTGTAAAAAAAAGAAGAGAGAACACCACTTGTAAAACTCTTTAAACTGCTCGGTCTCATTCGGACCTCACTCAGAACAGGTCGGCCGAGTTAGTTCAGGCAATAAAACTACCCCCACCATTTTGTGCCTATGGACGTAGGCTGGATTCGCTCCGCCGAACCACTTTAAAACTCTCTTATCAACTTTTGCGTTTTTCTCACCTTTTACTAAATTTGCCTTTGGTCTCCCTATAATCAAACAAATTCAAGGTTGATGGAAGGTTGTCTCGGGTGTGTTATCTCGAAACTACCACTAAGACGAAAATCGTCCGTCAACAGTTTTATTTACAAATATCGTCAACTTATTTATATTATAGATAATGATTTACCAAACACCCAACAACAATTATAACTTTTATTCTACAGCACCTCAATACTTAAATTCATTAACAATAATGTGATTGAAGAAGATTAGGCGGAAGGAAGGAAAAGTAGTTTTCGTTAAATTAAATATCTAACGCATAACTCTACAAATTTTGAACACAATAATTTGTTTTTGCTATTCTTTTTCTTTTAATGATACTTATTATGAATTTCATGTCACATGAAAAAAAAAAAAAAATACATTTTTTTTTCTCAACTTGAAAAAATCCCAAACCACAGTCCAGCACCATGCACTACAAGAAAACTCAAATTAACGACCGAATATTCGATCGGTAATCTCAAAACTTCGATCAATAATTAAGATTACCGATCGAAACCGACCGAATTTTTTCGGTCGGTATTTGGATTATTGGTATTAAATTACCAATTGAAAATAATAATAATAATAATAATATATAAGGTAAAATAATAATAATATTAAATATTATATATATTATTTTCTTAATATTACTTTTTTTTACAATGTATAAGTTACCGACCAAAGCTTAATTCGGTCGGTAAAATTTCTATTTTATTTTTATAAATAATATTATTTTAGCGACCGAAATATATTCAGTCGCTATTTATTAGTAATTACCGACCGAATAATCGATCGGTAGTTGTTGGCCCCATTAAATGCACCAACCGAATACCGACTGAATATTCAATTGGTAATTTGTCAGAAATTATTTTTTTAATCTTTTTTGTCGGTATTCGGTCGGTAAATACCAAAAATTACCGACCGAAAGTAACTTTGTAATTTTTAAGAATTTAATTTATAAATTCATGCGGATATTTCTATTATTTAGTCAATATTAGTATTTCTATTGTTTTTTTTAATTTCTATTTCTATTATTATTATTTTAGTTTATTAGTTGGTTGTATTAGTTTTTATCTCGTCATGTGTGATATGTTGTTTAGTCGGCCGCTTCTGGTGTTGAAAGTTTGGGTCAGAATTATGACTCGACTAGTGAAGCATTATGCAGTAATTTTGTGATTTTTTTTTTTAAAGTAGTTTTTGTTTTGTTTGGGTTGCTAATGTTTTTTTATGATGATTATTGTTTTCATATATATATGGGTTTTCACCATCAGTCCCTTAAATTCATCATGTACCAGTACCACCATAAATCTCATGGTGCGTTTACGTACTCGTAATTAGAATGAGATGGAATCAGAATGAGCTGAAATGTGAATGATAAATCGGAATCAGAATAAGTTGTTTACTTAACTGTAGGAATCAGAATCAGAATGAAGCAATATTATCATTGATGTGTTTACTTTGTCCAATAATCGAAATGAATTGTTAAAAAGTTATAAAAATACCCTTAGTTATAATTATATATTAATTTATTAAATATTAATTATTATTAATTTTGATTATTAAATTACTCAATGTTAAATTATTTTTTATTAAAATATTAAATATTATTTTATTATTAATTATTGATTAATAGTTTTTATTGATTATATATTATTTAAGTATTAATTAATTATTACTTTATTAATTAATTATTAATGAATTAAATTATTAAATTATTAATATATTCATTTATTAAATTATTATTTTATTAAAATAGCAAATATTATTTTTTATTAATTAATGATTGATTATTAATACATTTTATTTATTATTTATAAATTAATATAAATTAATTATCTTAGGGATATATTGTAATTTCCCATCAATAATGGGAATGGAAATCTCATTCCCACGAGGGTGGTGGGAATGAGATTCTCATTCCCCATTCCCAAATTTGTGGGTCACACTCTCATTCTCATTCTCATTTTTATTCATTTTAGGAAATAAACAACCTTATTGGAAATGATTCGCATCCATTCATTCTGATCATTATACACCATCAATGTATTTAAGTCGTATTTTAATCAATTATGACGGTTTCGTTTTAAACAAACTGTATGGTTTATTATTGTGTTTATATGTTGTTATCGGTCTTCAGTATTTGGCTTATATAAGAAGACAACTTTTGTATTTAATCCTTGACCTACTTTTTTCATTCAATATATTATTTGTTAAAACGAAAAAAAGAAATATCATGTCAAATATCAGCAATAAATTGTTAAATTTTATATCCGTATAAATTAAATTACGTTGTTGTATCTTCGTGACGATTCGTTTAGGGAAATGTCCCGACTTATGTTGAATATCATTCATGTCATGTGATTGATTAAATCGAGCATACTCTTTCTCACATGCTAACGATACCTAGAACATACGGTTTGTAGATTCTAGCAGAATTTTCTGTCTAATTCTGTGGGACCCGACGAATAGTAAGATCATATCTAGTTTTGTGAGTAAATGCTATAGTTTCTATGTTTCAACCTCATTACGTCCAAAAATTACTCACAGTTATCGCAGTATAGTTGGGGTGTCGATTCCTCAGAAAGATGGTTACAAGGAACTAATTCACTTAATGAAAAAATTAGCAACAACTGAATTAAAGAAATGTTTTAATTGACAGTTTAGATTAAAGATTATGAAAAACACATAAGAATTTATCAATATAGAAAAACAGCAAAGCGTTGTGAATCCCTCTTATATCAAATCCCTATATTCAGTAATTGATTCCTTTTATTACTCAATTGAAGGATTCACATCTCAAACCAACAATCAGAAGATATTTCAATTCAAAACATATTAAATTCTAAGGTAATCAATGAATTATTTTCTCTATGTTAACAGTACACAATTTTATCGTTATGACCTATCTAACGTCGACAATATACCCACATGCAATACTGCAACAAAAGATCAACTCATAAAACAACATTACCAGTCACAACTGGGTTCCCCAATCACACATAGAAAAAGCATGACTATTCCCATATGCAAATTGGTAAAAAGCAATCTCTAGGTTCACAATCAAAAGATAATAAAGAATAACAAATCATCAATTATATTAAACGTTGAAGAGTATTTAGGAATAAAAAAACATGAATATAAGAACTTAATTACAAGAGTTCATCCTTAGCATTGCCTATGAGATTAGTCCTCCATAGAAGAAAGAGATACAACCTAGATAGATCGGAGCGACATCCTGTCTGGCTTGTGGTTCTTTGTTCTTCTCTCTCAAATATGTGATTTCAACTCTTTGTTGAATATTTCTTCTCTTTTTAGGGTTTTGGACGAACTTGGGTTTATATAGGGAAGTCTTGGAGTCCTTATGCATATAAAATACGACTTAATTAAGATTCTGGACATCTGTCGGGGCGCCGAAAAGTGGCGTTGCGGTGCCCAACTTGAGGGAAAAATATATGGGAAGAATCTGAGGAGGCGCTGCGGTGCCAGAAAGTGGGCGTCGCGGCGCCAGTGCAACTTTCTGGTTCTGTACGTTCTACGTTTCCGCTCTTCCCGCGTGCTTCCGATGCGTCCGTAAGGTCTCGAAACACGTATAATTGCTCCAAGATTCATGTTCCATTGCTTCCTAATAACAAAACATAAAATAAACTATAATTAAGATCAAACACTTGATAATCAAGCCAAATTAGTGAAGTTCAAAGTACACTTTCATGCACTTATCACAACCCTCAACCAGCTTATTGCTAGTCCCTAGCAATTCAATCGCAAAAGGTAAAAAGAACTAAACTAAATTAAAATGCAATAAGCCTTTAAACCCCTAGGTGGCCATAGTGGACGAGTTGTAGTCTCGTGAGGGCTTATAGTGACGACACTCACAAGCGTCATTCAGAACATATGTAATCATGCAAAAATAACAAAATAAAAAAAAGGTCTCAATAGTTACACATATCATTGTCCTCAAAGAATGCTTAGTAATGAAATTAGAGAACCTTCAAAGTACTTAATGCAACTCAAATCCGAGTCCTTAAATAAATCATCTAAGCCAGACTCACAATGTGTGTGTGTGTAAAGGTTCATTCACAGCTCGACTCTTAGGCAAGCCAACTCAATGATTTTGTTTAAAAAATTGGGATATGATGGGTCAAACCAACCTAGATATCTCAAATGTGCTCTGTAATTGTCTTTCTTTGCTCAGTATGGCATGATTTTTTCTTTTCAACTCTTTTTTTCTTTCTTCTTTTTTTCAACACACCTACCCTTTAAGGTAGCATTTCTCCTCATGGTGGTCCTAACACTCGCCCATGGGTAGCTTCACATTTCTCGGTTATGGGTGGTTTAATTGCTTTCTTTCGAGACTTTCTCATTTTATTTTTAACCATACCATGCATCATAATACTAGCAAATCAGGATAGACATTCAATTTTTCAACTAGACACTTTGCCAACTACCTAGGTTTTCACTGCTAAGAACCTATAATTAAGTGCTTACGAGTCTAACTTATATCGACTACTCAAGGCATCAGATAAACGTACATTAAAGAACTTATCGTTTCTAAGGTTTCATCCTAAAACAAACAATACTCATCATTGGACTTGTGCTTTACTATTAAGGACAAAATATTTTTTTATAACAGATATTATCGCTACATGCGTACACCCCCACACTTAAAACTTACATTGTCCTTGATGTAAGATAAATATAAAGAAACAAGAGTGAGGAACAACACTACCGTGCAAGTAGTCAATCAAGCCTCCACTGGTAAGACTTTGGTTGCATGAGCTGTGTGGGTTGCGCGAACACCTACATAAATCCTCATGCAAATAATAAACAGGCAATTAGCACACAAAAAAGTAAATAAAAAAAAAAATACAGATGCAAGGGTTGCCTCCCCGCTAGCGCTAAGTTTAACGTCTTCAGCCAGACGCAATCACCCAAATGGTCATGGTGGCTTCCACTGATGATTAAGATAGGAAACCGAATTTTCGACTGGTTGTTGGAATTTATCCATGGATCCCCCAAGGTCTATTGATGGTTGCAATGTTAGGTTGCACATATGGTAAAATTGACTCAACCTCATTTTTAACTTTCCAGGGATCATCTTCAAGTGAGCACTAACTCTCATTTTTCTCTTTTTACGATTCTTTGGGATCAACTCCAGTTCGGGAGGGCTAGATTCATGTTGTGTAGAGGTTGTTCCCAGTGAGATTGTGTCTATCAGGTTTGTATAATGACACTCATCATCACCTCGTGGTTGTTTCTCAACATTAAAGATATTCACCTCTAGTGTCATATTTCCAAATGATAACTTCATGAGACCGTTCCTGCAATTAATAGGGCATTAGTTGTAGCAAGAACAAGTCTACCTAAGATGAGAGGCATTATTGACTCAGTGTTAACCACAGATTGAGTGTCTAAAATTAGAAAATCAGCAGGGTAGTAGAATTTATTGATTTGAAGTAAAACATCCTCAACTACTTCATGCGGTGTTCTGATAGAGCGATCATCTAACTGTAAAACCACATATGTAGGTTTAATCTCTCCAAGTCCCGGCTGCATATAGATAGAGTATGGCATGAGATTAACACTAGCACCTAAATCTAATAAAGCCTGACCAAACTTATATGTGCCAATGTGGCAAGCAAGAGTGGGGCATCATTGATCTTTGTATTTTGGTGGGGTCTTTTGGTCAATTACTGTACTTGCTTGCTCTGTCAAGAATGTAATCTTCTTCATATGATCCTTTCTCTTCATGGTGCATAGATCATTTAGAACCTTCGCATATGTGGGAACCTATTTGATCACATGTAACAAATGAAAGTTGATCTTTACTTGCTTGAAATATTATAGGATCTCACCATTAGGGTCTGTAGCTCTCGTAATAGGCCTAAGAGCTTGAGAGAAAGGTACTCTTACTGGGATATGTGGCATTTGTTCTTCCTGGGGAGTATTTATACTAACGTCTTTGAGGTCACCTATAATGTTGGAGGTGTTCTGCAAGCCTACCTCCTTACCACTCCTAGTGATTATGGCATTAACACCTTTTATATTGGATGCTTCATGATCAGCATGTACCATATGTTGCCCTTGAGGATTTGGTTGAACCTGAGATGGAAATTTTCCTTGTTCTTGCACACTCAAGACATTAGTCAACTTAGAGACTTGACTTTTATCTCCTTATTATCTTCAACCATCTAAGCTATCAATGACTCAAAGCTTTGATTAGTTTTACTCTGGGCCTCTATAAATGCGTGCACATTATTCTCTAAAGATTTTCTAGGAATGGCAGATGTGTGATACTGGGGGCAATGTAACCTTTAGGTTGTGGTTCTGACTAGACTGATGAGACTCATGTTTTTAACTAAAATTTGGGTGGTTCCGCCAACCAGGATTATAAGTATCTGAATACGGTGTATAAGATTTCTTGTACATCCCTAAGTTATTGCATTGTTCCTCATATATTTTCCTCATCTCACCGTAGAAAGAACACTCTTGGGTCGGATGGTCAATCCCATTACACATAGAACATACCTCTTGGGGTTCTAACTGGGCTACCACATGCATATTTTTGCTATGTTTGGCTTTTAAAGCTCATATCTCTCTCGTTAATTGCTCAACCTGTGTTCTAAGACTATCTTCTTCCTTAAAGTGGTTTATGCCTCTGCTAGAAGGAGTGAGACGTGTTATATTAGTGCTATCCATGACATTAGGTCTAGTCCAAGTGTGAGATTTCTCGGCTAGGTCATTTAAGTACTCTAATGCCTCATTAGGGTCATTTTGGCTAAATTCACTATTGCATATTGTCTCAACAAATTGGCGCTCCCTAGGGGTTAAACTGTCATAAAAGTAACTCACTAAGCGCCTACTCTCATACCCATGGTGAGGACAACTGGCTAGCATCTCCTAAAACCTCTCCCAAGTTTGATAAATGGTTTCACTGTCTTTCTAGGAGAAGATATAGATTTGTATTTTTCAAGGCATTAGTCTTTTGGTGTGGGAAATATTTATTGAAAAATGCCTGTGTCATCTCACCCCATAATCCTATTGAACGATGGTCTTTAAGAATACAACCAGCTTTTAGCTCTATCCTTAAGGGAAAAAGGGAAGAACTTAATTCTAATTGTGTCTCTAGTCCCAAATCGGTCATGGAAGGTTGCTACCACCTCTTCAAATTCTCTAATGTGAACATAAGGGTTCTCATTCTCCAAACCATGAAAGGTTGGTGTAGGACACAAAAATCGGCGACGCTGTTCTAGGCTCGCGGCCTAGTCGGGAGTACGGAGTAGCCCACAGGGGAACTAAACCGGAGAAATAACATGGAGTCGCCACCCAGTGTGAACTGAGTAAATGATTTAAGGCCGCACTCACCCCTCGCAAGGGAATACCGCAAACCGTTGGGTTCGGAATGGTCCCTTACTTATGCCACTTGTAATGAATGGATTTGTGCAATAATCTAACCAAGTCTACGCAACAACAACCTACATCTAAGTTTGCATACTACATATATCTAAGTTTGCATACTACCTATATCTAAGTTTGCATGCATAAAAGTAAGTCGAAATAATGGTAAGCACACAATTTCATGAACAACATACTAAATAATAAATGCGGAAAAGTAAATAAACAATGACGGTAAAAGTATAAACATTAAAACGAGCTAACTAAGCATATGATGGGGAAAGAAATAACTAAGGAAACAAACATGCAAACCATGATTTTCTAGCCAAGTCTACGCAACAACAACCTACATCTAAGTTTGCATACTACATATATCTAAGTTTGCATACTACCTATATCTAAGTTTGCATGCATAAAAGTAAGTCGAAATAATGGTAAGCACACAATTTCATGAACATACTAAATAAATAAATGCGGAAAAGTAAATAAACAATGACGGTAAAAGTATAAACATTAAAACGAGCTAACTAAGCATATGATGGGGAAAGAAATAACTAAGGAAACAAACATGCAAACCATGATGAAGGAATCTGTCCAGTGCGTGCGCGTTCGTGTAGAGTTCGTAAACGCGTTCGAACGGTAAACAGAATGCACGTGTTCGAGTAGCGTTTGATAACGCGTTCGAACGGGATGAGGCAAAATGCATACGTTCATATAGCGTTTGATAACGCGTTCGAACAGAATCATAAAAACGATATCTCTAATCACATAAACACCTAAATCATGCATAAAAAAGAGATACTAAACAACTAAATCATGCATAAAGGAAAATAACATACTAAACGATTAAATCAAGAATAAACATAAGATTGGATGAAATGAAATATGTGTGTCTCTCAAGTGGTATGTGGAGTTGTTTCCCAAGTACAGACCGCATTACCGTCCATTCGGATCCGGCTACGGAATTTACGTCTGGGTTTCCATCCGATATACCACAAGAGATAACACATATTTCATTCATCCCATGGCCACAACATTCGTGAATCCACAATACACATGCGAAGAAATAATAACAAAAGAACGGGAGTAAATAAAAAAGGTGCCCTCAGGTCTAACCTCTTAAGTCGTCTCTTGGAAGTGTGTTATGCGACCTTCGAAAGGGTTAATGCTCTGCAACTCCTCTGGTTCATTGGTTCGTTGTTTTCCTTCGTTGCCTCGCTGTTTTGGGCTGCTGGTTCCTCTGTTTTGGGCTGCTGTTTTTGCTATTTTTGCTGCTGTTTTTGGTCTATTTAAAGGTGTAATTTAGAGGTGATTTGGGCTGCTGTTTGCGGTAATTGAAGGCTGATTCTCGGGGTGTGTTTTGTGGTAATTGAAGGGGTTTCAGGGCTGTGATTTTCGGTGATGGATGGGGTGTTTATAGGCTGTGATTTTCGGTGATTTAGGGCTATTTTAGGTTGCTATTTTGCGGTGATGGAGGGCTATTTTTGGTTGCAGGTGTGCGGCTGTATGAGGGATTTTTCTGGACTACAGTTCACGGCAATGAAGGACTATTTTTCTATGCTTTGGACGTGAAAGAGCTAGGGTGTGAAAGGTTGGTTTAGGCTTCTTTTTATAGGCAAGTGTTGGGGTTTACCTTATGTGAATAGGGAAAGAATATTGTGTAATTATGGGGGGGATATTTTAATTAGTGTGCTATAAGGAAAAATCTATTTAATTAGGGATGTGATTTGGTTTGATTTGATTTGATCTCTTTTAATTTAGGAATATGATTTAATTGGATTTGGAAGGTGATTGATGAGATTTGATTTGAATCTTTTATTTGGGAAGATGATTTGTCTTGATTTTAGCATGTGTTTAATGTGTGATTTTGTTATTTTGGAAGCTTTGAGCGTGACTTTGGTCTTCTTGGGTGTGAGTTTGGTCCATTTTGGTGGGCTTGGTGTGTAGCTTGGTGATGTGTGGGCTTGATGTGTGACTTGCGGGGGTTTGGGCCAAGGATAAGTTTAAAACAGAGATCTAACGAGCAAACCCGAAGCTAAGCAAACGAATTAAATCTAACAAGGTGTCAATTTCTGACTCTTCCATTCCAACGTCCGTTTCCCGCAACTTCCCCAACTTAAAGAAGTAGTGTCTCCATGCGAGACTCATCATCGAGACTTATATGCAAAAATGCAGTGCCTACAGTCGCCCCCACTTTGATGAGACTTGTGCAGTGTGTGACAATGACAATCATATCAAAGTTATGCAATGTATTTTTACTTACCTGGCTCGCCAGCTGCCACCTGACTTGCCTGCGCTTCGAACTGAGTTGATGAGGTAGTGGGCCTCGACCCTGGGACACATCCCGGAACTGTAACTGATGATGTAGTGGGTCCTCGACCCTGGGACGCATCCCAGAACTACAACTACTGATACAATGGGTCCTCGACCCTGTGACGCATAGTAACGGACAACGGGAGCCTCGACCCTGGGACGCATCCCAATACCACTGACAATATGGGCCACGACCCTGGGACGCATCCCAAAACTGATGGTGTAGTGGGTCCACGACCTTGGGACGCATCCCGGAACTACAACTGATGACGTAGTGGGCCTCGACCCTGGGACGCATCCCGGAACTGCTGACAACGGGGGCCTCGACCCTGGGACGTATCCCAATACCACTGACAATGTGGGCCTCGACCCTGGGACGCATCCCAAAACTGATGATGATGTGGGCCTCGACCCTGGGACGCATCCCAAAACTGATACTGATGCGGGCCTCGACCCTGGGACGCATCCCAAAACTGATACTGATGCAGGCCTCGACCTTGGGACGCATCCTCAAAACTGATACTGATGTTGATATGGGCCTCGACCCTGGGACGCATCCCAAAACTGATACTGATGCTGATGTGGGCCTCGACCTTGGGACTCATCCCCAAAACTGATATTGATGCTGATGTGGTCCTAGACCCTGGGACTCATCCCCAAAACTGATATTGATGCTGATGTGATGGTTCGTTCCCGAACCGTGCTGTATGAGAAAAAATAGACTGGTCGCCCCCAGTCTCGATTCATCTCTCTGCTTTCATAAGGTCAAAGTAGATCTCCTGATGTGGTGTTGCATACCAACATACTGTACTGCCTCTCATGAGATAATCCTGATAGCTAAACATATTTTCGTCCTCAACGGATGCTTCGTGTCGAAACCAGAGAACCTTCAAAGTGCTTGATACAACTAAAATCCAACCGTCTGAATAAGTGATCTGGACTAGACTCATAGTGTGTGTGTGCCAAGGCTCTTTCGCAGCTTAATCCTTAAGTAAGCCAACTCGATGATTTTTTCTTAGAGAATTGGATCAGTGGGTCTAACCAACCTAGATGTCTTGATCATACTCTGTTATTACTTCCTTGTACTCAACATGATATGGTTTTCTTCTTCTTTTCTTTTGTCTATTTCTTTTCTTTCTTTTCATTTTGACTTTTTTTTTCCTTTTCTTTCTTTCTTTTTTTTTTTTCGACACACATACCCTTTAAGGTAGCATTTCTCCTCATGGTGATCATAATACTCGCCCATGGGTAGCTTCACGCTTATCAGTTATAGGTGGTCTATTTTTTCCTTTTCCTTTCAGAGACTTTTTCTTTGTTTCCAACCATATCATATATCGTAACATAAGTAAACCATGATGGACATCTAGGCAAACGGTCATTCACTGATCCGCCATCTCTTCAACTAGTCATCTCGCCGATCACTCAGGCTTCTACTGCTAAAATCCCGTAATCGAGTACTCGTGAGTCTAGCCGAAATCAATCCACTCTGAATACCAGATGAGAGCACATCTCGCACTTATCGTTTCTAAGGGTTCACCATACAACAAACAATTTCATCACCGGACATATGATTCATTATCGAGGAATTCTCTCTCTCTCTCACTTTTTTTTCACCCACTCCATTGGAATTCTTCATTTCAACTGCGGGCTTCGTCCCCTGGGGTTCATTCATGAAAACTGATACTGACGTGGGCCTCAACCCTGAGACTCATCCCCGAAACTAATACCGATGTGGGCCTCAACCCTGGGACTCATCCCCGAAACTGATACTGATGCGGGCCTCAACCCTGGGAATCATCCCTGAAACTGATACTCATATGTTACTGCTTCTGGTTGGCTTGCATTTTCCGCTTTTTTCTTTTCTTCTTTGAAACCTGTGAATACAAAACAAAACAAAACACAACAAAACAAACGAATGCAAATACGTTACGTGTATGCATGCATGCATGAATGGATTTCCTATTCCGTTGGGTTAGGTTTTCCGCCAGTCCTCCTGGTGATCGCTCGACCTTCTCTTCCTCAGGCAAAATACTGCTTCAACCTCTCCACGTTGATCGGCTCGGTGAAATTGTTCCCTTCCAAGTCTGACAGTCTCACTGCCCCATTTCCCATCACTTTCTGGACTATGCAGGGTCCTTCCCAATTGGGCCTGAACTTTCCTCTCGGATCCGTCGTCGATGGCTTTGACTGCTTAAGTACCAGATCACCTTTCTAATCTTAGTAGGACGCACCTTCTTGTTGAATGCTCGGGCCAATCTCTTCTGGTATAACTGCATATGATGTAAGGACTTCATCTTCTTCTCATCTAGTAAAGCTAACTGTTCAAATCTCTGCGAGGTCTATTCCTGTTCAGTTAACTCTGTTTTTGCTAATACCCGCATAGACTGTATCTCAACTTCCACTGGCAGTACTGCTTCCATTCCATAAACCAGAGAGTAAGGTGTGGCTCATGTTGCTGTTCTAACAGATGTTCTATACCCCATAGGGCATACGGTAGCTTGTCAGCCCAATCTTTGTAATTCTCCGTCATTTTGACTAACATATTTTTATTGTCTTATTGGCTGCCTCGACAGCCCCATTTACCTACGGCCTGTAGGGTGACGACTTGTGATGTCCTATTCCATACTTCTGTAGCATTGCCTTTGTTTCTCCTTGAAACTGGACTCATTTATCTGTTACTATATGATGCGGCATTCCATATCGACATATGATGTTCCGGGCTATAAACTTTGCCATCTGCTTTGCTATGATGTTGTGAAATGACTCGGCTTCCACCCATTTCGAAAAGTAGTCTACTGCTACTACTATGAAACGATGTCCATTCGATGCGTTCGGTCAAATTTCTCCGATCATGTCAATTCCCCATGCTGAGAAAGACCACGGCTCTGACAGCCCATGCAACTATATGTGTGGCAAATGGTTCAAGTTACCGTGAACTGACAATCGTGACAATGCTTTACCAGCTTCGCGCAGTCAGCTTCCATGGTCAACTAGTAGAAACCTTGCCTTACTATCTTGCGGGACAAGTTCAATCCGTTCATGTGCGGTCTACATACTCCGGCGTGTACTTCCTCCATTGCCTTCTAAGCCTCTTATTTTCTTAAACACTTCAGGTGAATGCCGTTAGCCTGTCTCTTGTACAATTCTCCCTTCAAACTCGCATACTGAGAAGCCCACTTCTGGATGGCTATCCTGTCCTTTCTGCTTGCCTTTTCTGGGAGTTCTCTGCGTTCTAAATACCGCTGAATGTCATAGTACCAAGGTTTCCCATCATCGACTTCTACTTCCAAGATTCTTTCCGTCTCATAAACTGGTTTGCTTGCCGTTGTCAACACTAGAGGTCTCATCACTAACTTCTCCGGATTTTCCCAAGTTGCGGCAAGTGTAGCCAATGCGTCTGCCATTTGGTTCTCTTCTCACGGCAAGTGCTAGAATTTAAAATCAGGGAGGGCCTGTGCTAGACTCCTGAGGTGGAACAAGTAGGTTTTCAACCGTTCTTCCTTCAATTCCCATTCTCCTTGCAGTTGTCGGACTACTAACATCGAGTCTCCATTGACTTCCACGCTCTTAACTTTCACGGCTATCAATACCGTCAATCCAAAGGTGCATGCTTCATACTCAGCCATATTGTTGGTTACTCCGAACGTCAACCTCTTGGCCATAGGTAGGGTTTCTGCTTCAGGGGTCACTATCACAATTCCGATTCCGGCTCTTTTGCAGTTTACTGCTCCGTCGAAGTACATCTTCCATCCTTGGACTTTTATAGCTTGGATTTCCTCGTCTGGGAACTCAAACTTGTATTGATCTCATTCTATCGGTTGTAATGCCAGGAACTCTGCTACAGCTCGCCCTTTGATTACTTTGGAAGTAAGGTACTCAATATCAAACTCTGTCAGCAACACCAACCATCTGCCTAACTTCCCAACTAGCGAAGGCACTGAATGCAGATACTTCAAAGGATTCTCCTTTGCTACCACTTGGATCTTGTAAGATTGGAAGTAATGACGCAACTTTCTGGACGCCCACACTACTGCCAAACAAATATTCTCTACTTCTTGATAGCGAGCTTACGGAAGCATATTCTTACTGAGGTAGTAGACTGCATGTTCTACCCCTGTCTCATCTGCTTGTACCATCATTTCCCCCAGCGCTTTGGGTTCAATGGCCAAATATAATACCAAAGGTTTGCCCAGTCTTGGAGATTTCAAAACAAGAGGTTTCACCAAATATTCTCTGATCTTATCAAAGGCTTCTTGGCATTGCTCATTCCATTTCACTGGCTGGTCATTTCTTAGCAATTTGAAGATAAACTCACATACCGACGTCAACTTGGCGATGAACCGACTGATGTACTGAATCTTCCCGATGAATGCTCTAACTTCTTTCCCTGTCTTCAGTGCATGCATTTCTGTAATCACCTTGATCTTATCAGGGTCTACTTCTATTCCTCCCATTCCAACTGTGTGTCCCAGTAGCTTGCCTGACGTTACCCCGAACACACACTTCTTGGGATCTAGTCGTAAGTTGTATTTGTCGAATCGTTCAAGGAACTTCTCCAGTGCTTCTATATGTCCGCTTCTTGTCTCTGATTTCACCATCATGTCGTCCACATATACTTCAATTTCCTTATGCATCAAATCATGGAATAACATAGTGGCTATTCGCTGGTAAGTGGCTCTTGCATTCTTAAGCCCAAACGACATCACCTTGTAGCAATATGTACCTCATTCAGTAACAAAGGCAGTCTTATGCTTGTCTTCTTCAGCCATAAGAACCTGATTATATCCTGAGAACCCATCCGCGAATGACTACATGGCAGATAAAGCCGCACTATCAACCAATACGTCTATATGAGGTAGAGGAAAATCATCATTCGGGCAAGCTTTGTTGAGGTCTCTATAATCTACACATATTCTGGCCTTTCCATCATTCTTCGGCACTGGCACAATATTTGCCAACCACTCAGGGTATTTCACCACTTCTAGAAATCCCACATCTCTCTGTTTCTTGACTTTTTCTCTAACCCAACGTATATCTATGATGGCTTTTAAGACACAAGGTTTGACATGATGCGTGTATGCATGAGATGCATGAGATGCGTGCAATGTATGAGATTTAATATGCATGAGTTGATCAAACATAGTATATCCTTCCGATCGTCCGAACTTGCTAAGCCCATCAAGGTTTTCATACAAGTCGGCCCATTATCATTTTAAAGCATTCAATCATACTATTACGCGGTGCAAATTTGTCCCAGTTAAAAAGGCCCAGCATGTTTACACTTTTGCGATAACATGTCTAAACGACTTCAAATGATAAGAGGCCTAAACGCAAAATGGCCCATCGACATTTCAGAAGCTTTTGGCCCGATTGCCATAAAGCACAGACTCGTCCCAGTTTAAATGGCCCAACAAGCCTATACCTCATGATAAAAAGTCCAACTGAATCCAAATGATGATGGTCCTAAACACAAGCATAACAGAATAGTTTCTATTGGTCCTACAACTACAGTTCATATGCGGGTTTATGAGGGTATAGACAAAGTCTCCCGCTGGCGAAGGATTGCCCACAACTAGGTATCCCCACTCAAGGGTCCGAGCGACCAAGTGAGCGCACCTTTTTTATACGCTAAGGTACGTGCCAACGAGTTATGGTGCATGACTGACTGTCAAATGAATTTCCTATTGAAGATTCCCCAAAAGGAGGGTGGAGCGAACTCTCTTAAATACCCAAGCCTCTTATGCTCTTATCGCCTTGGTGACATGAATAAACAACAAGTCCTCCAAATTAGTCCATCACAGTAAGCTTCGAGTAAATGATTATCTAGGTGCATTCACAGCTTTTCCTTATAGAAAGGTAGTGAATGAAGGAAGACACCAGACCATTACTTAGCTCTAATAATGCCTTTAATTGAACCCCTTTCAACCCACGGTAGACACGGTTAACTAAAGCACAAATCAAAAACCTTACAAGACATTATTTCGGGGCCGATTCTCTATCCCCAGTGGAGTCGCCAGACAGTAGGACACAGAAATCGGCGACGTTGTTCCAGGCTCGCGACCTAGTCGGGAGTACGGAGTAGCCCACATGGGAACTAAACCGGAGAAATAACATGGAGTCGCCACCCAGTGTGAACTGGTAAAATGATTTAAGGCCGCACTCACCCTTCGCAAGGGAATACCTCAAACCATTGGGTTCGTAATGGTCCCTTACTTATGCCACTTGTAATGAATGGATTTGTGCAATAATCTAACCAAGTCTACGCAACAACAACCTACATCTAAGTTTGCATACTACCTATATCTAAGTTTGCATACTACCTATATCTAAGTTTGCATGCATAAAAGTAAGTCGAAATAATGGTAAGCACACAATTTCATGAACATACTAAATAAATAAATGCGGAAAAGTAAATAAACAATGACGGTAAAAGCATAAACATTAAAATGAGCTAACTAAGCATATGATGGGGAAAGAAATAACTAAGGAAACAAACATGCAAAACATGATGAAGGAATCTGTCCAGTGCGTGCGCGTTCGTGTAGCGTTCGTAAACACGTTCGAACAGTAAACAGAATGCACGCGTTCGAGTAGCGTTTGATAACGCGTTCGAATGGGATGAGGCAGAATGTATACGTTCATATAGCGTTTGATAAGGCGTTCGAACAGAATCACAAAAATGATATCTGTAATCACATAAACACCTAAATCATGCATAAAAAAGAAGATACTAAACAACTAAATCATGCATAAATGAAAATAACATACTAAACGATTAAATCAAGAATAAACATAAGATTGGATGAAATGAAATATGTGTGTCTCTCAAGTGGTATGTGGAGTTGTTTCCCAAGTACAGACCGCATTACCGTCCATTCGGATTCGGCTACGGAATTTACGTCTGGGTTTCCATCCGATATACCACAAGAAATAACATATATTTCATTCATCCCATGGCCACAACATTCATGAATCCACAATACACATGCGAAGAAATAATAACAAAAGAACATGAATAAATAAAAAAGGTGCCCTCAGGTCTAACCTCTTAAGTCATCTTTTGGAAGTGCGTTATGCGACCGTCGGAAGGGTTAATGCTCCATAACTCCTCTGGTTCACTGGTTCGTTATTTTCCTTCGTTGCCTCGCTGTTTCAGGCTGCTGTTTCCTCTATTTTGGGCTGTTGTTTTTGCTGCTGTTTTTGGACTATTTAAAGGTGTAATTTAGAGGTGATTTGGGCTGCTGTTTGCTGTAATTGAAGTCTGATCTCAGGGTGTGTTTTGCGGTAATTGAAGGGGTTTCAGAGCTGTGATTTTTGGTGATGGATGGGGTGTTTCTGGGCTGTGATTTTCGATGATGCATGGATATTTTAGGTTGCTATTTTGCGGTGATGGAGGGCTATTTTAGGTTGCATGTATCCTGCTGTATGATGGATTTTTCTGGACTACAATTCACGGTAATGGGGGACTATTTTTCTATACTTTGGGCATGAATGAGCTAGGGTGTGAAGGGTTGGTTTAGGCTTCTTTTTATAGGCAAGGGTTGGGGTTTACCTTATGTGAATATGGAAATAATATTGTGTAATTATGGGGGGATATTTTAATTAGTGTGCTATAAGGAAAAATCTATTTAATTAGGGATGTGATTTGGTTTGATTTGATTTGATCTCTTTTAATTTAGGAATATGATTTAATTGGATTTGGAAGGTGATTGATGAGATTTGATTTGAATCTTTTAATTTGGGAAAATGATTTGTCTTGATTTTAGAATGTGTTTAATGTGTGATTTTGTTATTTTGGAAGCTTTGGGCGTGGCTTTGGTCTTCTTGGGTGTGAGTTTGGTCCATTTTGGTGGGCTTGGTGTGTAGCTTGGTGATGTGTGGGCTTGGTGTGTGACTTGCGGGGGTTTGGGCCAAGGATAAGTTTAAAACATAGATCTAACGAGCAAACCCGAAGCTAAGCAAACGAATTAAATCCAACAAGGTGTCAATTTCTGACTCTTCCCTTCCGACGTCCGTTTCCCGCGACTTCCCCAACTTAAAGAGGTAGTTTCTCCATGCGAGACTCATCATCGGGACTTATATGCAAAAATGCATTGCCTACAATTGGGAGATACTGTATCATTCTAGGTTTAAAGAGTATGCGTGGTGCATTAGGGGGAAACATTATGCATGATGGTGTAGCTGTGTGAGTGGGATGTAGGTACTCCTCAAGAGTCCTAATGGGTGGTCTATCATACTCACTCATGATGTGTATGATAGAGGTTGATGGCGTGGTAAAAAGATGGTCAAACAGACTTTCTGAATCTGAATCGTCTTCTTTAGTTTTAACAAATCTACCAAATAGATCTATAAGTCTAGGCATACACTCAAAATAAAATAATACGAGAAACATAAATAAAAGAAACTAAACTAAAAATAAAATCTAAACTAAGACTAAAACTGAAATAAAAAAAAAAGTAAAGATGGAATGAAGTTACCACTTTGTTGACCAAGCAAACCTGCTACTGTTGATTTTAAATCGTCTCCCCGGCAACGACGCCAAAAGTTGATTATGCCCAAAAAGTACTCACAGTTATCGCAATATAGTTGGGGTGTCGATTCCTCAGAGAGATGGTTACAATGAACTAATTCACTTAATGAAAACGTTAGTAGCAACTGAATTAAAGAAAGGTTTTAATTGGCAGTTTAGATTAAGGATTATGAAAAACACGTAGAAATTTATCAATAGAGAAAAACAGCAAAACGTTGAGAATCCCTCTTGTATCAAATTCCTATATTCAGTAATTGATTCCTTTTGTTACTCAATTGAAGGTTTAACATCCCAAACCAACAATTGGAAGATATTTCAATTCAAAACTGTTGGACAATTATGACCCATAGCATCACTATTTGTACAGAACATGGTGTCGTTGTACAAATAAACTTAATTTGATTATTCACACAAATTTTATGCTTAATTGATCTTGGACATGTTCTTAGAGAACCCAACAATGGTATCAGAGCTAATTTAAGCATGAAATTGAATTAGGGTTCTTAATCTTGAATTTAGGTATTTTTGTTTTGAGCATGATTTAATCAAATTGTTTGTTTGAGTATGCTTAGGTAATGATAACTTAGAGTTATGCATGAACAATTTTATGAAAAATTAATTGGATTAATTTTCCCCAAATATATATGCTTGGCCGAGAGTTTGGACCTTTTAAAGTCATGGTGATTTTTGAATTTTAGACAATTGGATGTGTTTAAAAAGCATGAGTATATTGATTTGTGATTTAATTGGATTGAAATAAAAATCGGATATAAAAATCCCATGATTGCCTTGACTTAGTGAGCATGAAATGAGGTTGATTTTGCTTCAATTGTGTTGGACATGTATTTAAAATAATAAGCATGATTAATTATGTAAATTTGTATTTTGGAAATATTAATTTAACTAATTAATTATGGCTAATACACTTTAATTAAATAATTGTGATATTTGGAATATTGTGATTAAATAAGTTAGCCTTTAATTTTGAATTGGGTTAATGTTGTTGTATTTGGCCTTAATGGGCTTGGTTTGGGCCAAGTTTGGTTTAAGATAATTGGTTGGATCCAATTGGGCCTAAAACCATTTTCATAAAGTCCAAATATGATAATTGGGCCTTTAAAATTTAATTGGGCCTAATGGGCCGAAATTAATTTTATGGAAAATATGGTGATTCCTTTATTGGGCCTTGGCATTTGGGTTTGACCCATATTGGCCAAAACCCGTTCCTTAAGAAATTAATTAAAAGCCCATTGGACTTTAATTGAATAGTATTGGATACTAATTGGGCCTTTGAGACTCACAAAGATTGGATTTAGAATCTACGTAAAAAAAGGCACATTAATGAAGTGTAATTATTTAATTAGAATTAAATAAAGAATTAGTATTGAATACAAATTAAATTGGATTTAAAATTATCGTTCGATATAATTCAAGAATTCACACTTTGAGTACTTATTCTTAAACGAGTTGGACTCGCGCAAATCAAATCGTTGTTTGAACATTGGATGGTCATTAATCAAAGATTAATTAATTGGATTAGATTGATTGATAACATGCTTTGTGTGAATACATGGATGTATTGTATGAATAATATATATCAGATGGATATTAGATGGGTGAGGGCAATTTTGGAAATTGTTGTAATAAATTTCGAATTTATTAAATTGGACCTGCGTGTCCAGCCTTTATCTACTGATTCTTTGTAATTCTCTTCTCACCAAATCCCCTCAATGTAAATGAGGTTTCTTTAGAAGTATTATGTAATTGGGTAGAAGTATGAATAGTGCTAGCGGGAGAGAGGAAATGGAGAGATTTGTTATAGGAACAAGTTTGTATCATATATCCATCCGCATATCATTATTATTTTATTCGCGCCTTATTATGCTTTTAGAATGCATGCTTAAGGGTGTATGATGAGACCTAATCAAAGATAATAAATTGGTTGCCAATTTACGCGAAAAAAAAACCCTCAATCAAATATTAAGCGTTTTTCCTTCCATTGAGTGATTCTCTCTCAAGATCCAAGATTGGCACTGGTTTGTTGGCCAAAGTCAAGACCTTTGTCCATCGCGGATGTGTTTGAATCATGAAGGCTTTGTTCCATATCGTACGCCTAGGGCAAGTTGTGATTTGTTGGCAAAAGCCAAGGTCACTTCTTGTTCATCGGCCTCGATTACGAAGCTTTCCCACTGTCAATGGGTCCCGCTTAACTGGAATCATTAAGCTTGTTGTGCCAAAGACAAGGCTTAGTTGATTCAGAGGAAAAAGTTAGGAAAATATATTGGCATATATATTATATATATGTTTCGGACTTGGAGGTCCACTGATGAGTGGTAAATGTATCACTATTTCCCACTAATTTGACCTAATATTTTGTATAGTTTCTTGAGTTTTGTGAGTATTTTGATGTGTTTTGTGTTATTTTATAGATAAATAAAGTTTCAGGACTCTCTGGAGGTGATTTGGGGACAAAATAGTGAAAAACAGACAAAAGGACATTTTTGTAATTTTACGCGTCGCGACGCACAAAGCCTTGCGCGTCGCGACGCCTAACATGCACCAAGAGCTGCTAACGTGCGCCGGGTCCAAAAGTCAGAATCTGAGAAGTTTGACTTTGCTAACGTGCGTCGTGCCACGTGTCATCATCCTACGGTGCCAACAATCGCCATCGCCATGTGTCAGCCACGTCATCGTCCACATCACCAGTTGACCGAGTCAAAGTGCCACGTCACCGTCACGTCATCATTAGCCAATCACGAAGTGCCACAAGTCAAAATCCTACGGTGCCAACAATCACTTTCTCCACGTCATCGCCATGTCAGCGCCACGTCAGCATAATCATTGAGTTGCCAGCCGCCTTGCCACGTGTCACCTTATCTCTTTATCCGAATTTCCACGTGTCAGATAAGAATCTGAAGCCGACGAACCAGAAGCCGCCACATGTCGCGTCGCGACGGGCAATGCCTTACGCGTCGCGACGCCCAGAGCATACCGAGGCCTATAAATTCAGCTCGATGTTTCAGTTGTAGATGTTCATTCCTCTCTGAATTCTCTGATATAAATATGGAGTTTTCTATCTAATTTCTTTTCATTTTAGTTTTGTAATTAAATTTTAATTACGTTCTGTAATAATAGTAATTTACTTTCTTTACTTTTACAGTTTTATCTATTCAACATGAGGAGGTAACTTTCCCATGCTAGGGTGAAAGGTAATTCTTTTACTATTGCTATTTAGATTAATCTCTCTTAAATATAATCTATTCACTATTTAAAATATTGACTTAATGAGGATACCGCTATATTGGTCGGTTGGTAATTTATTTTAAACTGGTTTAAACCTGACTAAGCAAGGATACCGCCAGATTGGTCGGTTGGTAATTAAATTTTCTTACCGCCTATATGGCAGGTTTATTTTGGTTCCGCATTTATGGCTGGTTGTACTTAATTTGACTTAATCAGGTTACCGCCTATATGGCTGGTTGGTAAAATAATCACAAGTTAATATATTATATTAAGGGAGATATCTAAATAGTAAATAGTAAAAGTTGATCCTTTTACCTTAGCATTTTATTTTATTGTAATTTACTTTTTAGCTTTTACTTTACCGCAATTTCTTTTCAGCATTTTTAATGTATGTCTTTTACTTTTATCTTTTTACTAGCCCTAGTTATGTGTCGTAACTAAGTTAGTTATCTGGGGTTGTGATGAATTTTAATATTACCGGTTTATAAGGGGTTATTTTATAGTTTGGGTAATTTAAAGGTTTACTTATTAAGTCTTAAGCTTAATGCGTCTTGTTAATTGGCCACTAATAAGATTGATCTGGTAAATCTAAAATAAACTTGACAAAGGAATTTTAGGTTGCAGCCTTAGACTTAATAGCCCACGATCTTCCTTGAGGATAGATAACCCTTTAATAGATTTCCTTACAGGATAGACATATACCTGTCGGGCGGGGGTAGCCATAATTGGAACTTAAACTTAATGAATCCAGGTAATTTGGTTGACATAGACATATGGTTCAATTGGGTTATACTGGGTATTTGCGTCTGACCATCGACAGAGGCTTTCGCATAATTTAGTGTTCCAGGTTAGTAAACCGATTTATTACACAAACATGAAATAACCACTTCATCTTTTAAAAGATATTAGAAAGATTCACAACCCTAGATAGTTTTCTAATATTGAATTTTCTTAAACCTACTTTCGTGCAATTTTATATACTTTTTTTTTTTAAATTCAAAATCATCACCATTTCAAATCAATCAATCAACCTGTTAGATACTAGTAATCATTTGACCTCATAAAATTAATTGATTAGGTATTAAGTCCTCGTGGGATTGATACTTTTTATACTACTTGAACGATACGTGCGCTTGCGTTATATGCGTGTGTGTAAGCACCGGTCATCCACCTATCGGATCTAGGAATTGGATGAGATCCAATTGATCTTAGAGATCTATATAGTTAAATATCATACAACTTGTTGGCCAAAGTCAAGGTTGTGTGTTATTTAACGGGATCCTAGCCCACTAGGAAACTAGGTTTCCCGAGTACTCCACAGAGGGTTATAGGCTCGCCGAAAAATAGTGGGAGGCAAGTATTAAATTTTCAATTTCGTTTAGATACTCGCCAATACGCGCTCATTTCAATTTTTCGTCATTAAAAGTTTTTTAAAATATATTAGTTGGACTAATGTTCAATTATTGTTTTAATTAAACAGATGGACTGTATTCAAACTACTTCATTTATAGTTGATTATATAATTGGATTATAGTAATAAAATATATTTGAATTCAACCAATCAAATAGTAGTTGATTATATAGTTAGACTATAGTAATCATTATATTCGATTGTACCAGAAATCGTTGATTGGATAGTTGGACTATTGGAATCAAGATAACTGAAAGATTAGCGTTTAAAACATAATCCTGGGTGAAAATGTCTTTAAGCGGCTTCAATTTTCAGATTAGGAATAGAAACTCAAGATAGGCCTAGGAACCGAGAAGTTACTTTATTTGATAGAGTGACATCTCGGGCCTGAGCCCGGAGTTGAGCAAATAGTGGAGCATGAGCTTTGGAAGACTCATGCTGATGATAACTTTAGTGCTCAATCCGTTATGTTTGCCGCAAAGACTCCTTAATTTATTCGTCAGAACTAAGGATTAGATCCTTATAGTATGATATTGAAATTGAAGGATCTTCATAGATCTATTCTTAGATCTTAGAAGTACTAATTGCAAAAGGAAACTCTATCTAGTTTAACCCGTTGCTGGTATACCTTTATATTCTAGAACACTAAGTGTTTTGTTTATAAAGATGATATTGAGATAAGCACATTAGATGTGAATAACAGAATTTATATTTAGAATATAAATGAATCTCAAACATATGATATGACAAACAAAAGCTCAAACTGAATAAATCTGTTGAGACTTAAAAGTGGCATTGTTGTCTGGGACACATAAACAAGACTCGTATATCCACACTTTCGAAGAGTGGATACTAGGACGGATTTGATTCTAATTCAAATTTTATCTACGAATCTAGTTTATTAGGCAAAGTGCCTAAAACATCTTTTACTTGGTAAAAGTGCAAGTGCCACCAATCTGTTAGCCCTCGTTCATTGTGACGTAAGTGGGCCCATGTCTAGCTAGGCTAGAGGTGGATATGAATACTTCGTAACCTTTACGGATGTGGCATCGCGTTACGGTTATGTGTATCTTATGAAACACAAGTCAGATACTTTTGAGTAATTCAAAGAGTTTCAACACGAAGTAAGAAAACAGACCGGTAAAAGTATTAAAAACATTACGGTCGGACCATAGTGTAAAATACTTAAACATATGAGTTTCAAGATTACTTGAAAGAGTAGGGTATTCTTTCACAGTGGACTCCTCCCGGGACACCTCAATTTGACGGTGTGTCCGAACGGAGAAACCGAACTTTGTTGGACATAGTAAGGTTAATGATGAGTCGCTCTGAGCTACCAATTTCCTTCACATGATATGCATTAAACAGTGCAATACTTATTTTGAATAAGGTTCCATGTAAATATGTTAGACATACTTCATATTAGATATGAACAGGAAAGAAACCGGGTTTCTCATTCCTGAAGATTTGGGATGCTGGGCATATAATTGAATGTTTGGATGGTACCAAATTAGAACCCAAATCAGATAAGTGCCTATTTGTAGGTTGTCTTAGGGAAACCAAAGTATAGTACTTATACAAACTCCCAAGAGAACAATGTAATTGTTGCTCTCCATGCAGTTTTCCTAAGAGGAATACCTATATGCAATGGTAAGTGGGAGAAAAGTAAAACTCGATGAAAATCAAAGTAATACTGTTCCAGGCACCGATTCCTTAACGGAACACAAACAGTTCATCAAGGATGAAACTGTACCAATAATCTTCGAATACACAAGTACCGCGTAGGTCGGAGAGAGTCAGAAAATAACCTGAAAGGTATGCGTTTCTGATCTCACCTCATGTAGATATCAATCTTATTGATGAAGATGAACCAGCTACGTATAAGGAAGTGATACAAGGTATCGACTCCTTTTATGGGAAAGTGCCATGAAGTTCGAAATGGATTCCATGTATACCAACTAAGTTTGGACACTGGTTGATGTACCAGAAGGCATTATGCCTATTGGTACTAAATTAGTCTTCAAGGAAGACATACATGGATGTCAACATACAAATGTACACAGCTAGGCTTGTACAGAAAGGGTATCGTCAATGACATAATGTCGACTAAGATGAAACTTTTTCACTTGTTGCCATGATTAAATCCATTTGGATAATGCTTGCTAATATTGCATATTTCATTTATGAAATATGGCACATGGACGTCAAAATCGCTTTCCTTAACGGAAACCTTTTGGAGGATGTTTATCAACATCCTGACAGTTTTGTCGTACCAAAACAAGCAAACAAGGTTTGCAAGTTAAATCGATCCATTTATGGATTGAAGCAAGCATTGAATTCTTGGAACCATCGTTTTGATGTAATCATAATTGTATATGATTTAATTCAAAACGAAAATGATTCTTGTGTATATAAGAAGGTTAATGGGAGCGCACTGACAATGATTGTCCTATATAATGATGACATATAATTTCTTGAAAATGACATTCTCATAATATAATCGGTGAAAACTTGGCTTTTATTAGAATTCTCCATGGAATACCTAGGAGAAGCAAGCTTTATTCTAGGAATAAAGATCTACTCGGATAGATCTAGAAAGCTGCTGACACTCTCTCAGTGTTCATACGTTTTGTTATATACGTGACCTGGTGTCTCATATGCTTTGAGTATATGGAGTCACAATCAGGCCAATCCAGGTGATGGTCACTGGATTAATGTAAAGAACATCCTTGAGTATTTTGGACGAACTAATGATGATTTCCGGAAAAATGGGGAAATGAGAACTTGAGGTAACTAGGTTCACCGCTGTAAGTTTCCAAACTGATAAAGACGACTTTAAGTCACAATAAGGGTAAATATATAGTTTGAATAACGGAACAGTGAGCTGGAAATCTTCCAAGCAAGATACTGTTGCCGAATAAACAACAAAAGCGGAATATTACTGCAGCTGAGGCAGCAAAAGAAGCAATTTTGGATCTATAAAATTCCTAATTAAATTATGAGTAGTTCTGTTAGCAGCTGAGCTAGGCTACAGTACAGGCTAAGGAACCGGGGTCTCATCAACGATCCAAGTATATACTTCAACTATTTCATCTGATTCGTCGGATCATACATCGTGGCGATGTGATGATCGAATAAATTGCATCAGATGATAACCTTGCAAATCCGCTGACGAAAGCAGTTTCTCAGCAGAAGTTTGAGCGACCCGTACATAGTTCAGGTGTAGGACACTTGAGTGATTGGCTATAGGCCAAGTGGGAGATTGTTAGACAATTATGACCAATAGCATCACTATTTGTACAGAACATGGTGTCTTTGTACAAATAAACTATGTGACAAAGGAAATTGCTCTTTTATCATTTGTAATTAGATTACCAAGATATATAAATGATAAAAGTCCATTTGATTAGTACCATATTAATAAGATATGAGACAATATTAATCCACTAAGGTTTAATCATTAAATATCCCTAGTCGTAGTATTATCGAGACTGGACATCGATAATGAGGAATAGACTAGTATTGCACTCGTGCGCGTTGTGGGAGAATAACGGCATAGTTCTCATATATTTAAGTATTGGATACTTATGCAAGTGTGATATGAGGTTATGTTTACCGATTGTATGGGAACAGCTTCGCTCTGGATAGACCCCTCAGAATCTCATTGGTAGTATGACTATGTGTCTATGGGAATCCGAATCAGGGTAGATGTATTTGGTCTTAACCTAAGACTTGCATCGCTAATACTTGTGACAATCAGTATACTTTGGTTTTGGTCGTCCGGGGCTTTAACAGGTTCTGTGTACGCCTCTTCTGGGTATACTGAGAATCGTAGTGTATTGGGTGTGATGTCAAGATGGAAGTATCACTTCAGTCATATGGAGATGATGATCACGCAGGATACGGAACTAGTACTCTTTAGTACTGCAGTCATCGGGATAATATGACTAGGTCATGGTTATCCGATTATAGAGACTAGTTACCAGAGATCTGATATATGCTTCGTACAAGGCAGACACAATTCCAGCCCTAGGCCTAGCATGTGATATCGATACTGGATCGTAATACGCAATACTACGTATACGACGCCTGACAAAGATTATATATTCCTTAAAATAATATTTCTGGAGAATTGGATAGGCACGGTGTTTTCCTAGAAGCCAACAATGTCTTGTAAATCGGTAAAAACGTGGTACGGGGTACGCACATATTCAGATAGTCCGATAACCATATTTACTGCCAACATATCCAGAGATCTCATGGGTCGCTTCCCAAAGATGCACTGATGACGTTTGACTCGAACAGAATTAATCTAGGATTAATTATGAGAGAGAAAATTAATCTAGGATTAATTGCGGAAAGAATTTATCTCGGATAAAATTCAATTGGAAGAGAGAGAACGATTAATTTGGAATTAATCGATAAAATAATATATTCGATATATTAGATGAAATTAGATTTTATAACGGAATTAAAATTGGATTTTAATTCGGGCGAACGAATTAATTTAGAATTAATTCGCAAGCGACTTTAATAGTAATTTTGCTAGGCATAATTATTTAATTAAATTTGATTTAATTAAGTCGTAACAGAAAATTCGTTAAATCAGAATTAACGAACCCGAGCCCGGAACGTGTTTGCGGGCCCACTCGGATTTTGAATTAAAGTGGGGCCCACACACAAGTCACATCAGTAGTCAACTTTTTCACTTTAGCTTGATGGAAGTTGTTAGTAGTTGTTATCTTGTAAAACACACTTCTATTATTTTATTTGATGTGTGAAAGCCTAATACCAACTTTTGGTATTTGGTAATATGATTTTTGAAAAATCAAAAACTCTTCACTCTCTCTTTCATCAACTTGGGTGTGAACTTCCTCCCAATTTTCTCTCATCTTGGGCGTGAACCTAGGGTTCTTGTTACTTGATTTTTGCTTCAAAAAATCTTAAGTGCTAGCGCACAAAAAGGGTCATTCAAAGGTGTTAGAGAAACCTATCCCTTGAGTTTGGAATTCAAGAATCAAAGCTTGGAACTCAACATACAATAAAAGGAGAAGCTTGGAGCACTACACAAAGGAGCAAATTTTTGAAATCCTACATCCTCATTGCCGATCAATGTGAGTACTTTTTCCGCAACTTAATTTGATTATTCACACAAATTTTATGCTTAATTGATCTTGGACATGTTCTTAGAGAACCCATCAAAAACATATTAAATTCTTAGGTAATCGATGAATTATTTTCTCTATGTTAACAACACACAATGTTATCGTTATGACCTATCTAACATGGACAATATACCCACAGGCAATATTGCAGCAGATGATCGACTTATAAAACAACATTACCAGTCACAACTAGGTTCCCCAATCACACATAGAAGAAGCATGATTATCCCTATATGCAAATTGGTAAAACACAATCTCTGGGTTCACAATCAAAAGATAATAAAAAATAAAAAATCATCATTTATATTAAACGTTGAAGAGTATTTAGGAATAAAAAAACATGAATATAAGAACTTAATTACAAGAGTTCATCCTTAGATTTGCATATGAGATTAGTTATCCATAGAAGAAAGAGATACAACCTGGATAGATCAGAGAGACATCATGCATGGCTTGTGGTTTTTCATTCTTCTCTCTCAAATATGTGATTTCAACTCTTTGTTGTGTATTTCTTCTCTTTTTAGGGTTTTGGATGAACTTGGGTTTATATAGGGAAGACTTAGAGTCCTTATGTGTATAAAATACGACCTAATTAAGATCCTGGACATCTGCTGGGACCCCGCGACATCGAAAAGTGGCATTGCAGCAGCGCCCAACTTGCGGGAAAAATGTATGGGAAGAACCTAAGGAGGCGCCGCGGTGCCAGAAAGTGGGCGCCGCGGCGCTAGTGCAACTTTCTAGTGATGTGTGTTCTGCATTTTCGCTATTCTCGCGTGCTTCCGATGCATCCGTAAGGTCCGGAAACACGTAGAATTGATCCAAGATTCTTGTTCCATTGCTTCCTAATAACAAAACATAACATAAACTATAATTAAGATCAAATACTTGATAATCAAGCCGAATTAATGATGTTCAAAGTACAATTTCATGCACTTATCACAACCCTATGTGTTCTTATAGCTTAAGATTTCTCTTTATGGTTTTATCAAACTTCATATTTAATAAAACATGTTCTAACTTAGCTATGTTTTCATGGTTCAACCAGTTTATGATATGTGTTTTAGATTTACTTTCATCTCAGTTATGTAAGAATAAAATGTTTTCAAACGCCAGTAGAGTTCCGTTCCCTCAGCACATCAACTCGGGAACGCTCAGTTCGACATGTCTAATGGTTTTAGATAAACCCTCTTACGCTATTATAGTCACATCTCATTTTTCCTATGCTTACAAGGTGCTAGGTCCTGCTAAGTGGGTTTATAACCCCAGATGATAATACTGACATTGTTTTGCAGAGACAACTATTATTTGTATCAATTTATATTCGATTAGAAATGCTTGATTTTATGCTTAAATTGATTTATAAAACTACTTATTCCTTGTTTATTTTTAGTGTTCACTCATTAGGTCATCCAAATGACTTACCCCCACTCCCAACTTTGGTTGTAGGACCTCTTGATAGCAAATCTTGGTGAGACTCCCCTTTTTCCAGATTTGATAGCTTGGAGAGAATAGTACCACCTACAGTTATAAGAGTCGAAGCCCTGAGTCAACTTTTGGTCATTTTATTTATTTTTTTGTCTTGGCCATGTGGCCGTATGACATAATGTATAGGGGTCATGTTATGTTAAGATACTTTAAACAATTTATGTGTAATCCATAGATCACAAATTTGCATATTCTACAGATTTAATTATAATAGCACAGGCTTCATATTATGCATGTATATGTTCAATTATGGTTTGGCACGTCTGCACATGTTATTTTCATATTATGTATGTTTAGTTCAGAGGCTTTTGGAGGTGGTAAGACCGTCTTCTGCTAGTTATGTCCCAGATATATTGGGAAGTGTCAAAATCAGTATCAGAATGGTCGAGTTAGAGGGCTATATGACTACAGTGGCAGGGTTATGATGTTCTACATACTTGGTATGTTCGAGATTCATGTATGTAAAACATCAATCCTCTAGGTTCCATCGATTCCAAATAAGTTCTCTAATTTATATTACTAGCCTTTTTATAGCTGAAACAGAATTGATAGCCCCCAAGAGACGTATTTCTGATAGGGTAAATCTAACTACATTCACTCCCGTTCAGACCCATTTATAACCATAGGAATCTGTAGGAGAACCTAGTGCAGCCCTTGAGGTGAGCGACATTACTCGAGATATATTGTAAATACACAGTCCATGGACCGATTGGTGGAACAGGTTTCCCACCAACATCAACAGCAGCCAATACTACCACTATGGAGACAACCCCTATCTACCTCAACACTTCTTCCTATGAATGTCCAGGCACCCGTTCAAGTCCCAGATGAACTTAGACAGGCAGTGGTAGTTCCACTCTCTGATTTTCGTAGGATGCACCCTTCGACCTTCTCCGATACAGATTTTAGTGTAGATCCGATTAGGTTTATTGAGGAGTCCCATGAGATTTGTGCAGCATTGGGCTGCACCATGGTAAGATCAGTTGAGCTTGTTAGTTTCTAGCTAAGCGATGTTGCATGTGAATGGTTCATCCCACCTTGATAAAAAGAGTGCTTCAGACCCACCGTTGGCATGGTCAGAGTTCAGCAAGTCCTTTTTGGCCTTTTTTGCCCAAGACCGTTAAGGATGCTAGGGCTCGGGAATTTGAGCTCTTGAAGCAAACAGAGTAGATGACGGTTGCAGAATATGACATAAGATTCATGCGACTCTCCCGATATGCTCTGCATTTAATAAGTTTAGATAGGATAAAGTTTGAACGGTTTGTCAATGGGCTAAGAGATTATTTTTATAGGTCAATACAGATAACAGATTTGACCACATATGCTGATAGGTTGGATACTACCATGTGGTTGGGATTGCAGGTAAGGGAAATCTAAACAAAAAAGGAATCCAGGATGAAGAGCAAGACATAGATAACATGGAGATTTCTATCAGGTTGATACAGTAAGGCTTGAAGCCAGCCCACACATCAAAATGTCCCTTCAAAGAAGGATGTGCTACCAGTAGGGGACCAAGTCAGAAACTGAGGCAAGATATTGTATCTCAGGAGGCCTCTTCAACAACCTCATTCCAGTATGAGAACCCTTTGTACCTGATCTACGGAAAAAGAATTCGAGACCATATAAGAGGGGGATACACGATTGCTTCAGGTGTGGTCAGCAGACCACCTGGTTAGAGATTTTCCACGTCCCCCAATTCCTCCTAGTTTTGATTAGACAGTATCGATAGCGGCGTCAGCATGACCCTATGTAGGTCGATGATATAGTCACAAGGGTCAGAGGTCAGTAGGCAGATGGACTTTAGCAGATATGAGACATGTCGAAGTTTATTCATTGACACCTCAGGATGTTCAGGACTCTAATGTCATGGTTGCATGTACATTAATTATCGATTCCTACCATGTTATAGTATTATTTGATTCGGGAGCTGCACACTCCTTCATATAATGGTATTTTGCATCACGATTAGGCAAGGAAGCAAAGACCTTAGGTATGCCTCTTTTAGTAGTCACTCATATTGGGCACGCTATCCCAGCAGATCGAGTTATTAGTTAATGTGCAATTCATATGGGTGACATCATCACATACACCCGATCGACCTCATCTTACTAGACATGTTAGATTTTGACGTCATTTTGGGAATGAACTGGCTTTCTTTGTGTTACGCTTCAGTTGATTGCAAAGAGAATATTATTATGTTTCGTGTACCTAACAAGCCAATTTATGTTTATCGGGGGAACAAGAGTGAAGTTCTCGATAATCTTATCTCTATATTGCAGGTTAACAAACTACTTAGTAAAGGGTATACGTGCTGCCTAGCGTACGTGTAGGACATTGTCGTTAACGAAGTCAGCGTTGACTAAGTTCCGGTAGTCAAAGAGTATCCAGATTTTTTTCCTATAAAGAAATACCTGAAATCCATCTAAATAGGGAGATAGATTTCTGCAGCGACCTACTGCCAGATACCTAGTCTATTTCAAATCCTCCATAATGTATGGCCCCGATAGAACTTAAAGAATTGAAGGTGCAATTACATGATCTTCTTGAAAAGGGTTTCGTACGCCCAAACACCTCACATTATGATGCTCTTGTACTATTTATCAAGAAGAATGATGAGACATTCAAGCTGTGGATTGATTACACGCAGCTCAATAAGGTTACAGTTAGGAAGAAGTACCCTCTACCCAAGATTGATGACTTATTTGATCAATTTCAGGGAGCTCAAAGATAGACATCAGGTCAAGGTATCATCAGCTCAAGATTCGAGATTCAGATGTTCTCAAGATTGTTTTCGTATGTGTTATAGGCATTATGAATTCTTAATGATTTCTTTTGGACTTACTAACGCTCCAACTACATTCATGGATCTCATGAACAACGTATTCAAGCCATTTTTAGATCAACTTGTCATTGCCTTTATTGATGACATCTTGATTTACTCCCCCAACACAAAAGAACATGAGAATCACCTTTGTATCGTATTATAGATTCTGAGGGATCGTAAACTATATGTCAAATTTTCTAAGTGTGAATTTTGTTTTCTGGAAGTGACGTTTCTAGGTCATGATCTATCAAACGTGGAATTCAATTCCCCGGAAAAGCAAACATGATGGCAGATGCTTTGAGCAAGAAGTCAATGGGCAGTTTGTCTCACCTATCACCAAACATAGGGCTTTTAGTGAAAATGTGGTAGACATGTACGAGCAGTAGAATTCAATTCCAACTTTCAGACTCAGTAGTACTGATCACTTATGTACAAGTCACATCCTTGATAGTAGATGCGATTACGGAAGCCTTAACGACATACTCTTCTATTAAGAGCTTAACATGACAACTCTTACCAAATTAATGACACATGGCTTCTTTAGTATTAGGACAAAGTTTTAGTTCTGCAAGTTTCAAACTTGAAGGAAAAACTATTAGATATAGCTCATGTATGATCAATATATATTACGACCTAAAGCAGTTGATTCCATTTGGGTTATAGTGGACAGACTTACCAAGTCAACACACTTTCTCCTAATTAAGTCTACATTCACGGCTGCTCAATATGCAAGGATTTACTTATATAGCATAGTAGCCTTACATGGAGTTACCATTTCCATTATATCGGACCGAGGCGCACAGTTCATTGCCATGCTTTGGTAATCTTTTCACCACGGATTGAGAACTCAATTCCAGTTCAGCTTTCCATCCTCAGATAGATGGTCAGTCAGATAAGACAATCTAGACCTTGGAAGATATGCTCAATGATAATGTCTTAGACTTTTGAGGAAATTGGGATTAGCACCTACCATTGATCGAGTTTACTTAAAATAATAGCTATCATTCAAGCATTCAGATGGCCCCATTCGAGGCCTTGTACGGGTGCAAGTGAAGATCCCCGATAGGTTGATTCGAAATGGGTGAGGTTAGACTCTTGGGATCATATTTGGTCTAAGATTTAGTTGAGAATGTCAAGTTGATCGAGATAGAATGGGGGTAGCGCATAGCAGGCACAAGTCATAGTAGATCATCATAGAAGAGACCTTGAATGTTAGGCAGAATAATACATTTTCTTGAAGGTTTCTCCCTTTAAGGGTGTTATAAAGTTTGGAAGAAAGTGCAAGTTGAGCCCGTGGTACATTGGGCCATTTCTATTGTGATTTCTTAAGTTAATCATTCAAATCCATATGATCTAAGCATGATTCTTATTTGTGTTGCATGAGCGGGTTGATTTGAGTGTGGCTTTAGCAAGGTTAAGTATGGTTACCATGATTTTGTTCATGAGTTAGTAAGATTCTAGAAGCATGATGCATGGGTGTGTTAAACTAAGGTTGAATGAGCATGATATATGATGATTGAATGTTGAACGTACTAGATTGAAGCTTATTGTGATGAATCTTACATGGGTAAGTTGAGCTATGACCTTAAGTTGTGATGTATTGTCGTGAACCCCATTTTGATATGTTATTGGAAATATGGGCATGTTGTAGCTTGGCTTGTTAGGGGTGGTGCTCAGAGTGCCAATCTGAATCGTATTTATGTTCTATTCATGAATACGAACATTTGTTTTCCATAATATTACTTATTTATGGTAGTAATTCTTACTTATATATATATATATATATATATATATATTCGATCTATTTACGATTAGATTGAAACTAAATATGATTTAGTGATATGTATATATTAGACAAAGACCCGATAATATATAATGTAATGCACAGTTACAAAGAAGTTTGTAATTGACATTGGGAAGTGCACTACTAAAAGTATATTATCAAATAAAGTTTCTAGTCAAGATTTGCTAACACGGGTCGGTTAGTAAAATCCGCTGAGACCAGTACACATCGTATATCGAGACTTGGTCCGATGGTTTATCTCAATGAACCATGAGTCTGTGGAGACTCGTATAGACGTGTAGGTTTTTATATTGGATAAACCTTAACGACTCACTGAAGATTTCCTAATAGATGATACTCAACGTCAATAGGAATCTTCTCGGGTCAAGTGAGCATAGTGGTCCTTTGACTTGAGATACCACTGTGGATGTATGAGGTATCCTCCACACTTTGATGGCAGTCACGTCACTGATCTATTTAGATCAGACCTTCGCCTGTTCATTGGGCGTGGACTGATCCTCAGGATATCATGTGCGTATCAAGATAGGATTCGTCAGTTCTGTGTACAGAGCATAGATATTCAATGTGCAATTAGCAATTTGTTAAATCTATGGGCCTGTGGTACACTGTAGAAGTAAGTTCTAAGTGTTATTAAGATATTGCTAACAGAATCGTCGACGATATTATACCTATAGAGATTTGACATTTTTATCTATATCTCTGGAATAATCTGAATACCTGTGACGGGGCGATTATACGTATGTGATGACCTCGACCTGTAAGATTCATCGAGTTTATCCGCGGTCGTCATAATTTACGGGTGGGTAGATTATGGACATGAAATTGGATTCCGTGACGGATATGCCTGAATCTAGAGAGTCTCACTAATGAAACATACTCGTAGAGCACTAGGGAAACTATTATAAATAATATTGATTATTTATAAATCGTTTAACGGTTAAACGAAAAGATACATGCATAGGGGCTATTCGGTCATTCCTAAGTTAATGTGTATTTGGATTAAATACTTGATTTTATTAAATACATATTAAATTTTTGGTCAAATAAAGTATTTGACACATGTTCTTAATATATGTATTATGTAATATTTAAAGTAAATATAATACATGTATTTAGATATTTATATTAAGTAATTATCTAATCATTTAATTGTTAAATAATTAGAATAATTAAATACATTTATCTTTATCATCATTATGCTTTTAAATGGTAAAATATGATTGGTTCACATGTATTTTACTTTTTTTTGAAAATGTAGCAAAATTGAATTTGACTTCTTTAATATTGATTAAAAATTGCCAAATTTTTATTTCCAAAAATACCCAATTTCGTTCCTAACCCTATATATATAAGGGTTTCATTTTTCATTTGCAACTTTGTGTGTTAAGCTTCCAAAAATATTACAAAAGAGAGTTGAGAGAAAAAGGTGAAGAAAAGAAGAAGATTTGAAGAAAACTTAAACTTTTGTAAGTTTTTTCAATTCATTTTCAACTAGAAAAATATTTCTAGATTCCAAACATTAACATATGATGTTTGGTTGTTTCTCTACAATTTTAGTTTTGTAATATGATGGTTGGAAGCATGAATGGAAGATGTATGCATGTATATAAACAAAGTTTGCTTTTTAATGGTTAATAAGCACACTTTTGGTCATTAGATGATTTGGTTGTCATTCTAGGGTTGCTTAGCCACTCATAAATGACCTAGAATTGTTCTTGAGTTGTTTCATGGTGGTGAGACTTGTTTGGTGTGGTAAGGATTGAATTAAAGTTTTGAATTTGTTTAATTTGGTATAATTTGTCAATTTGTGGAAATTGTAAAACTAGGGTTCATAACCCTTTTCAAATTTGGGGATTTTCATATATGTGTTGTAATTTGATGTATATATGATGTATATTAAATTTGGGATTGATTGGATTTGATCTTGACATGTTTTGAACTAAAAATGACCAAATTACAAATCCTGGAAAATTAAGGGATCTCTCGGCAATTTTGGAAAATTATTTTCTTGAATTGAAATTTGTATTTTCATGTATAATACATGTATAAATCATTTTGGTAGTGATTTGGAATCACCTAATTATGTATTTGATAAATTAGGACTAAAATGATCAAAATGCAAAGTTTAAGGGAATTTCCATAATTATTGAAAAATCTAGAAAATTTTTCATATTTCCGTTTTAATGTATATTTGATGTACACATCATTTTGGTTATGATTGGATATCACCTAAGCTTGTTTTAAATAACTTAGGACTAAAATGATTAAAATGAAAAGTTTTGGGGTTGTATGGTAATTTACTGAAATTATGATTTCTGGGTGAAAAATTTCGGTTTTTGAGTATTTAGTGATTAAAATAAATAAGTTTATTTTAATTTCCCAAGAAAAATTAAGTAAATGGGAAAATTTTGATTTTCCCGCATTCCGCTGCGTAACTCAGGTATTTTGCTCAAAACCCCAACAAAAATGGTATCAGAGCAGGTCTGAACCTCAACACATGATATGAATATGCCTTTAAATTCAGTGTTTAATTTTTTCTTTACTTTATGCATGCTTGTATTTATTTAATTTGATTAAATTAAATGTGTAACATCTTTGCGGAAAATCCCTAATTAATAAGGTTTTAAAGTAATATGTATTAGATACATATTTCTTAATTCGTCTTGTCAATATGGTTTTTGGATATCTATTGATCTGTTCTATGGCTGCATCCGAGAAAGTGCCAAAGTAGTGGGGGTGTACTTGATAGAAATTTATCGATACTGGATGTATATATGATACTAGATAAATTCAAACGAAAGCGGAAATTCTGAACGTGCCAAAGCTGTTACGACTACGCAAGTATCTTGAAATTATCATTGACAAGTTTAGCCTTGATACGCCTCCTTGTGAACGTGCCAAAGCTGTCATAATGAGAAACGGTCAGGGCCAAAATCAGGAGTCACAGTGAGAGTGATTGACAATGAGTTGTCTACCTAATGAATATACGTAGGCGAGAACGTGCCAAAGTTGTGAGTCGAAATATATTCATGAGATCCACCTCTCACTATGGAATTCAATTTAATCATTGAATTCTCGTTTTTCGTTGGGGATTACGGTATTACGTAAATTAGTGGGATGTACTGTTTAGTTAAAAATTTCATAACTAGGGCAGTGTGTAATATTATGAAAATTGTTGCTTATGTTTCCTTTATTCTATTGTGTTGATAGAATTAAAACTTATATTCCAATCCATGCATATTATTTGTATATGTTTTCTGACTTTCCTTATGGTTGCAGATTTCTAGAATATGTTCTAGACTTAGAGTAGGCTTGGATATTGTTAGATTAGTTAAAACCATCGGGAACTGTTATTCCGATTTTCTTGAAAAATCAAGATGGCTAATGACTTAGTTTCTAAGTCACGATAGATAATCTAAATAGATATCCGTTTTAGGATATAATAGTCTAGAGAGAATGGTTTCTTTTGTAGTAAGAATTGACGTGAATTAGTTCATGGCTCGAGATTCTTGACTGGCATTAAGAAAACCCCATTAGGTATTTGTTTATCTGATAATGACGTTTCTTGGCTTTAGTGACTTTTAGAGGTAATGTGTCTGACACAGTTTACTAATTAATTATTTGCAACTGTTGTGAATAGTTGAAGGCAAATTATAAAGCTAAATAAATGAGATGCATATAGTTGTGTATAAGAAATATCGATTTTCACAATACGAAAACTATAGGTATTGGATATCGGATCTCCCGTCTAGTTATTTAAAATATTATTTAATGATTGTTTTGATAATTGATATCAGATTTTGTGACTATTGGATAGTTACTTGTTCTTTATAAACAATTATTACATAGTGTCATTGATGTAGAGATAAACATTAAAAAAAATCCGGTTAACTAAATAACTTAGAACAATGCTTTATGAGATTTTATCACATAAGTATTAGATGTTTATTCTGTACGGTAAATGATGGTCTGATACGAGATCATACCACATATCCTTATCCATTTAATGAATATTGTACTCATGAAGTGATTAAATCTCATTTAACCAATGATCATCATTGGACCACATATTTATTAAACTAATACATTAGATGTATGTAATTCCATGAATTAGAAATTGGATTTGATAGTTTTCTTTACTTGTAACTTAGTTGTCATGACTTAGTTATGTGTTTCTAAAAAAACACATATTGAACGTCTTGAATGGTTCAAGAATTTTTAATATGTTTATGATGAAACGTGAATAGAATATTTTGACTGGTTCAAAGATATTCGATTTGAAGTTTTGAAAACTATATCATTAAAATTCATCGTGAGTCTTTGAATTGTTCAAAGATGTTTGATATGATCAAACATATGAATTTATGGCAATTAGTTATAAGGTTATTCAATGAATATGATTCTTACTCAATATGATTCTTTTACGATTCCATCGTGATGGAATTGGTCAGTGGGAGAAATCGAATCTTATATGATTTGATTCGTTTGATATTGAGTGTTACCGAATTAGTTTCAATACTCTTGGGGATATACTCCAGTAACACTAATTCATCCTTTTAATTAAGGATCCATTAGTTTCTACAATAAGTATATGATATGTATACGTAGAAAATTCGAATCTTGAAAAGTTTGAGATTTGAATCTTTCTTTTGTTTAATGGTTATATAATTGAAAAGTACTTGCGCCTCAGAGGTACAAGCAAAAGTTTATCATTTATTCTATTTAATAGAATATTGTATTCTATTTGATAGAATATATTTTCTACAATCCCGAGTAATAAAATTATTTTATTACTTGGTGTGTAACATTAGATGTTAACGATTGTGGAAAAGACTTGACTTATTGAAGTTAATTATGAGAGTGATAAACTACAAATGGAACTACGTAATTAATAAGATGAAAAGACCCTAAGACATCTTCCGTATAAATCCAATAGGATGTCAGAATCATTTACAAAGTATTTGATACTTAATGCTCTGTTGTTTTCTTATCGAAGAAAATTATCGTATAACTTATAGTGGGAGCGATATTTGATATCGATTCCGAAAGTTAGATTAGACCATAGATCTAAGATTGTTCATAGCTCACTACTATCAAGTTTTGAACTTGATTGAGATTTCGTTGTGAATCGTTCATAAAATGTGCAAATGGTTTGCGCAGTAAAAGCAAAGTGAGCTTATTAAAGGTTTGACCTTTATAGTATGACAGTGAGAATAGTTATACTCAGCAATCTATCGTAGATTCTGAGGAAACTTGTCTCGAGTCGTACTAATTGAACAATTAAAGATCTGTTGGTTAATGTTGATATTAAACTATGTATTTTAGATAGGAATGCAAAGTGGCATTCCTGAGTTGTTGTTTTTGAATAAGAAATCCATTGTAATTTTTTTGTTTGAAGAGTTCATTCTAGAATGGCCCTAGAGTTTGTGTTCCACTAAGATCACAGTTTGATATAAAAGCTTATAGAGCCTATTGTATACTCGGGTAAGCCTTCCGGAAATCGGAGCCTATTGTAGACTTGGGAAAGCCTTCCGGAAATCGTATTCTCTAATTTTGATTAAAGTCAGATTGTCTGATTCCATCAAAACATAGAGAATTAATACATGATAGTAGGGTCAGTGGGAGCGTACAAATTTCTTTCTAGTGTTATATATCCTAATGGAATTATCACTATTAATGTAATAATGAGATGTTTGTGAGGTAAATGGTTTACATAAGTCTTCTTTTCTCCGTGAAAGCAGTGAGAGTAGTCTTTGTTATATTTGATATAAAGTTTTATATATGATATAAAACAAGAGGCTTGTGAGATACTCTCATTAGTTGTGCATTAGATATGATCTAATAAAGGACACAACAAGACTATATGTGTGACAGTTAGTATAATTGTTTGACAGTTAGTGTGTCTCTTTTATATAGTATTCATCATTCGTAAATGATGATTCCTTTGTTGAAAGAGAAATTGATTAGAATGTCTAGTCAATCTTATGCATCATAGGATGATGGCGTAATGAATATTATATAATGTACGACTAAAAGACATCAATTTAATCGTAATTATTACGAACTATTTTGATACGCTATAGACCATAGGATGTGTCTGAAACATGTTCTTTGTTATCATTGAGATATTAAGAACGAGTTTCTTATTCATGGAGAATATAGTCTGCAACCACGAGGGCCTAATTAGTTTTGAGTCTAATTATAATGATAGATGGTCTACATCATACAGAGTCAGAAAAGATGCAGTTGGAGTGTCACGAATGATTCTACTGTGTAAGTAGAATTAATTATAACTTATGAAGTATTGACTTATGAAGTTACAAAGTGACCTTATAAATTAGAAGTTTTGATATTGGTGTTGTGCTTGCGGTTGTCTGCATAGTATTTTGGACCTGATCCTTAAATACTTGGATAATTCTGTAGTTATAGCACAATATTGATATATCATTTGAGTCATATTGATGTATAACTTAGGTTATACAAAAATATGAATGATACTGTTTAAAGGAAACATTTTGGGCTTGTTGGACAAACTCAATATGTTATAGTGGGCTTACTTGTTGTTGCCTCCCTTTTGAGTGATAAGTCAGCTCTTAAGGACCATGCGTATGTGATACATATTTTGATATGTATATGATGTCGTGGATTGACACAAGAGCAAGTGGGAGAAATTGTTAGGGTTGGTGCTTAGAGTGCCAATCTGAATACATGTGACGGAGAGATTATATGTATGCGATGATCTCGACCTGTATGATTCAGCGAGTTTATCCGTGGTTGTCATAATTTACGGGTGGGTAGATTATGGACACAAAATTGGATTTCGTGACGGATATGCCTGAATCTAGAGAGTCTCACTAATGAAACATACTCGTAGAGCATTAGGGAAACTATTATAAATAATATTGATTATTTATAAATTGTTTAACAGTTAAACGAAAAGATACATGCATAGAGGCTATTCGGTCATTCCCAAGATTAATGTGTATTTGGATTAAATACTTGATTTTATTAAATACACATTAAATTTTTGGTCAAATAAAGTATTTGACACACGTTCAAAATATATGTATTATGGAATATTTAAAGTAAATATGATAGATGTATTTAGATATTTGTATTAAGTAATTATCTAATTATTTAATTATTAAATAATTAGAATAATTAAATACATTTATCTTTATCATCATTATGCTTTTAAATGGAAAAATATGATTGGTGCACATGTATTTTACTTTTTGGAAAGGGTAGCAAAATTGAATTTGACTTCTTTAATATTGATTAAAAATTACCAAATTTTTATTTCCAAAAATCCCCAATTTCGTTCCTAACCTTACATATATAAAGGTTTCAATTTTCATTTGCAACTTTGTGTGTTAAGCTTCCAAAAATATTACAAAAGAGAGTTGAGAGAAAAAAGGTGAAGAAAAGAAGAATATTTGAAGAAAACTTAAACTTTTGTAAGTTTTTTCAATTCCTTTTCAACTAGAAAATTGTTTCTATGGTTCCAAGCTTTAACATATGATGTTTGGTTATTTCTCTACTCTTTTAGTTTTGTAATATGATGGTTGGAAGCATGGATGAAAGATGTATGCATGCATATAAACAAAGTTTGCTTTTTAATGGTTAATAAGCACACTTTTGGTCATTAGATGATTTGGTTGCCATTCTAGAGTTGCTTAGCCACTCATAAATGACCTAGAATTGTTCTTGAGTTGTTTCATGATGGTGAGACTTGTTTGGTATGTTAAGGATTGAATTAAAGTATTGAACTTGTTTAATTTGGTGTAATTTGTCAATTTATGGAAATTGTAAAATTAGGGTTCATAACCCTTTCCAAATTTGGGGATTTTCATATATGTGTTGTAATTTGATGTTTATATGATGTATATTAAATTTTGGATTGATTTATTTGATCTTGACATGTTTTGAACTAAAAAGGACCAAATTACAAATCCTGGAAAATTAAGGGACCTCTCGGAAATTTGGAAAAATTGTTTTCTTGAATTGCAATTTGTATTTTCATGTATAAGACATGTATAAATCATTTTGGTAGTGATTTGGAATCACCTAATTATGTATTTGATAAATTAGGACTAAAATGATCAAAATGTAAAGTTTAGGGGTATTTATGTAATTATTGAAAAATCTGGAAAAATTTTCAGATTTATGTTTTAATGTATATTTGATGTACAAATCATTTTGGTTGTGATTGGAAATCACCTAAGCTTGTTTTGAACAACTTAGGAGTAAAATGATTAAAATGAAAAGTTTTAGGGTTGTATGGTAATTTACTGAAATTATGATTTCTGGGTTAAAAATTTCTGTTTTTGAGTATTGAGTGATTAAAATAAATAAGTTTATTTTAATTACCCAAGAAAAATTAAAGAAATATGAAAAAATTGATTTTCCCGCATTCCGCTGCGTAACCCAAGTATTTTGCCCAAAACCCCAACATGGCTTTGCGGTGATGTGGTGGTTGTTAGCTTTGGCAATGAGCGATGACATTCTGGTGATGAGTATTGCCTTGAATGATGATAATCAATGGCATTGATAGAGTTGCCTTGTGATGGTTAAGATGTTAGATGTATGGACATGACTTGTTCAATTGTTTTCAATTGAGGGGGTTAAGATACATTGTTGTGTTGTTGGCATTATTGGCTAGGTCGTTGTGCCTTCGTGTCAATTCATTTAAGGAAATGTCCCGACTTACGTTGAACCACTAATAGCTTAGTAGGATAGTATTTCGATGGGGCCTTAGATAGCTTCCCCGTCAGCATAATATACACATCATTCATGTGCTTGATTAAATCGAGCATACTCTTTCTCACATGCTAACGATACCTTGAACATTCACTTTGTAGATTCTACGCAGGATTTTCCATCCCGTTCCTTGCGACCCCACTAGTAGTAAAATCAAACATAGCTTTGTGAGTGAATGCTATAGTTTCTATGTTTTTAATCCTATGTGTTCTTATAACTCAAGATTTCTCTTTATGGTTTTATCAAACTTCAGATTTATAGAACATGGTCCAACTTAGCTATGTTTTCATGATTCAACAATTTTACGATATGTGTTTTAGATTTACTTTATCTCTGTTATGTAAGAATAAGATATTTTCAAATACTAATAGAGTTTTGTTCCCTCAACATAGCGACCAGAGTAGGCTCAGTTCAGCATGTCTAACAGATTTAGATAAACCATCTTCGATTATTATAGTTACATCTCAGTTTCTCTATGCTTATACGGTGTTAGGTCCTGCTAAGTAGGTTTTATACACCCAGATGACAATACTGACTATGTTTTGTAGTGACAACTATTATCAGTTTAAGTTTGATCTGAAATGCCTGATTTTATGCTTAAATTGATATATAAAACTATTTATACCATGTTTATTTTTAGAGTTCAATCACTACGTCATCCAAACGACTTACCCTCCACTCCCAACTTTGGTTGCATGACCTCTTGATAGCCGATCTCGGTGAGGCTCCCTTTTTGCTAGATTTGATAGCTTGGAGAGGATGATACCGGCTGCAGTCATAAGAGTCCAAGCCATAAGTCTACTTTTGGTCATTTTGTTTATTTTATTGTCTTGGCCATGTGGCCGCATGACGTAATGTATATGGGTCATGTTATATTAAGATTCTTCAATCAATTTATGTGTAATGCATACTTCTGCATATTCTATAGATTGAATTATAATAGCACATGCTTCACATCATGCATGTACATGTTCAATTATGGTTTGGCACATGTGCACATGTTGCTTTCATGTTATGTATGTTTTGTTCAGATGCTTATGGAGGCGGTAAGACTGTCTCTTGCAAGTCATGTCTCATATATATTGGGATGTGACACCCCTCAAATCCATGATAAAATAGCTGAGTCCAGTCCGGGTGTAAAAAAACACAAGTCATAGTTAGGCCTGGGTCTAGAAATAATTAATAATTTTTTAAATATAAATATTTTTATTTTTAATTTTAAATACATATATTTATAATCAAATTTCAAATCATAATTTAAAAATAACTAAAAACATCCAAATTCTTAAATTCTCCTAAAATTTTAATGTTAAAATATTTTAAAACTTAATTTTTTTAGAAAAGAAATTAAACTATTTATTTTTTAAAAGACATGAGCCTCACTCGATATTTTATCATCCCTAAGAAGAACAAAGCTAGATGGTACATATGGTATTGTGGTGCAATGGGTCGTAAAGTATTTTTATATCTTGTTAAAATTTATTTATTGTAAATTTATAAAACTAATCAAAAAAAGATACTTATTTGCCAAAAT